>SDVV010030265.1:0-11697 GCA_016164225.1 Gammarus roeselii | reverse complement strand
TGTTATGTATACATTAGGATAACTTCGCCCACTACAGGGGCTACTAGGGTAAAGACTTGCACTATAAACGATAGGGGAAAAACATCTTACAAAAAGCGCGTACTGGAAACCTTCAGGCAGTTGGGGAAGAGGAGGGGAAAGGGGGGGGGAGAGGACGGTAGACACCGCACACATTCATTCCCAGTCCCAAACCAAGAAAGTCACTCACGCAGAAAACAAGATGGTTCACAAACTATCTACATACATAAACACACACATACACATATACATGTACATGCACACAAATATACATACACACACATATATATATATACATACATAAACATACATATACACATACATATGTATATGTACATAAGTACACAGTCATACACACATGCATATATACATTAACTTCTTCTCCGTGCCGGGCATGTGGGATATATTCTCCACAAGCTTATATTCATGTCTTTGTTGATTACTTATATGTACTTATCAGCGCTGCACCATACCGGGCGTATGCTCTCAAGATTATTTTATTGGGCAATTTTCTGGGATAATTTTTTATAGCTTTTTCACTTTGCCATTTATGATACATCTTTTCGGCAACATTTCCTTTCCTTTTATAGGACATCTGGGGGGCAAAGATTCATTTTCCAAATTTGTAGCCTAACAAAAGCCGAATTAATTCATGAAAGAAAAATCGACTGAAAAGAATAGATGTGGTTTGAAAAGGGTCATTTCACAAGTAGAAAAACTTGTTTTTATTTACAGCGATTTCCAGCATCGCCACGTCGCCAAGTCTTGATTTTAATCTTTCTACCATGTGTAAAGTTAGAATGTTCCTGAAACATTTTCTTGTACTCATAATATTTCTTGGAGAAATCCCACTCGGAAAAGGAAAATTTACCCTAGTAATTCTTGATTGCCATAACCAGCCTGACCACTCATACCGGGTATGCCATAACAAGCCTGACCGTTCTGACCACGCATACAATAACCAGCTGGCATGACCAGCAATCCTCGGTATAACCAGATGGTCATAGGATCGTCAGTGAGGGCTTGTGGTGCCACCTTAGGCATTTGGTGGGATTCAGACGTTATTGCGCTACCGAGCGCGGTGAGTGCGGTATCCCTTGCCCCCTTGCCTCGGTTGACAGGATGGTGGTGGCACTGAAAGAGACGTCGCACCAGCTGACGATGCTGGTGCGGCTCCTCGTCTCGGACGAAACATGCTGGCTGGCTTTACCTCCTGTTCCGGTGACCCGGTCAAAAACAGCGGCATCTTTAGACCTGTTACGCAGGGATGGCTCTACTCACACCTTATTTGTTTCCTCTAAATGCGGCTATAACAGCAGTCTCCACTTCATCAACTCAATCGTGCTCGTCAACAGTACCTTCAGTGGAGTAGATCCAGACAATTACAAAAACTTTTGCCATGATTGCAAAGACGTTAATATTAGGCAGAACATTCTTATATCGCTGATGAATATGCATGACCTCGCACTGCTTCTCATCTCCGGGTTGTCCCGTATGGTTCCCCGTACTACTTTGCCGTGTTTGGTCTCCGTCATGCTTCCAATCTTTTTCATGCCATTCATGGCCTCCCGCACTGCTTTCTAACCCCTGCCTTCTCGTCGTGTATGCCCCATACCCCTGCCTTCTCGTCGTGTATGCCCCATACCCCTGCCTTCTCGTCGTGTATGCCCCATCGCCCTGCTTCCTATCCCATGAATGCCGTGTAGGGCCTCTCGCACTGCTCCCCCTCTCCTGCCAGTCGTGTATGGCTAGCAGCAATGCCTAACATCTCCTGCTTGTCGTCTATTGGCCCCGCATTCATCCCCATTTCTTGTTTGCCGTGTTTTGACCTCCCCTCCTACTGCTCACCATCCCGGCAATGTTTTCCAATTCCTGCTAACTGTGTAAGCCTCCCTTCCCATCACCTGAGGGCTGTACATGGTCTCTGCACTGCTTCCCATCCCATGTTTGTTATGCATGGTCCCTACACTGTCCTTCCCATCCCCTGATGGTCATGCATTATAATAATAATAATATTAATAATAATCTTTATTGAGGCACACGATGGTACAATAATGGTTACAACAGAAAATGAGTTCAACAGAGAAACATTTCCACCAATACATAAAAAAAATATCGTAAAAAAAATTGTAATGCACATGGGGACAGATCAAGATTGAAATACAAGACAACAATTTACAGATTATGTTTGAGACAAGCGTGCTTAAAATACCTTTTATGTCAAATTCCCTCATGAGTATGCATACAAACAACAATGTTGGAGAGGTTTAGTATTGAGCCACCTATCGGTGAACATCCTCGGGGTCGCATCTCAACCTGACAGTCACCCGCATATAGTCAAACATTATTCCTACTAATATCGGGATCTTCCTGCACATGCAGTATTCTGTCCCATCTTTCTTTAAGTGGAGATAGTTCGTATCCCTCACTGTTGGATACTGCCTCCAGGAAGGAATTATTTGAGTTTTCAATTCGTTCCTGGAGGCTGTGTGCACTTTTTCTTGCACGTACTTTCAGGCAATCAACATCATATTCTGCAAATACTAGGCTTGCACTCGTTCTTATTGGGACACCCACCAGCCTCCTGAATATGTCATTGCATGCTACAAGCAGTTTGCTCGTAGTACCCCTGGTAAATTTACACCACAATAAGTTGCAGAATATAGGAAAACAGTACGTTTTAAAAAGCTGCAGCTTAACATCCGTTGTACAAAAGTTGAATTTTCTTATTAGTTGGTTGCCAACTGCATTTAACTTCCGGTGTTGTTTAGTGATATCTTTATTGTCAAACCGGTTATTTGTTATTTAATGCCCTAAGTGAGGGAAACTGTCCACATACTCCAGCGGGATCTCGCTAAATACCCCATCCGTTCTGTACTGGATCGTCTGGTTGGGTGGTTTCACTAACATACACACTGATTTACTGGTATTGTACTCGATGTCTAGTTTCGCGGCCTCAGTCTCGCATATATTTAGCATCGTTTGAATAGCAGCGGCATGCGGGGCCAAAAGGACCATGTCGTCTGCATAGCTAATCGCGTTAACACAGCATCCGTCAATGTGACACATAACACGGCTAAGAGATAGTCGGTCATGTAAGCTATCTACATACACATTGAAAAGGAGAGGCGAGAGTAGGCCTCCTTGCCTTATACCATTAGTTGTTCGAAACGTATTTGACAATGTGCTTCCCCATCATATTACACATTCCTAAAGCTGGTACCAGTACTTTAGTAGCTTAACAATGTGAATTGGCGCCCTCTTGCAATAATTTTTTTGAACAGTGTCCAGTGGTTGACACGATCAAAGGCTTTTTTATCATCCAAAAGACAAAGGTACATAGGTGACCCTCCACTGACAAAGTAATTAATCGTCTGCTTTAATATGAAGATAGCCATTTCCGTCCCATGCTGACGCTTAAACCTAAATTGGTTGGGCGTTGTTTTCGTGCAGTCGCCAAACCCGTTCTGGATAAATATTGCTAGTAACTTTGATGCAGCAGTAGCAATTAATATTGGTCTGTAGTTACCGTTATCGGTCGCACATTTTGTCTTCGATTTTATGATAGGTTTTACAACAATATTCATTAGAAACTTAGGAAGGTAATTAAGTTTAAGGCAGCCAGTGAAGAAAATAGACATGACATGAAGTAGCTGAACAGAACCATACTTGAATACTTCCGCAGGTACACCATCCTTTCCCGCAGCTCTGTAATTTTTTTAATTTCTTGACAGCGGTCCTAAGTTCCCACATATAAACATCATCATCATCACTATCCTGATTGAGGGCCTCATTAACAAAAAACCAGTCAGTGTCGTTGTTGACACTGTTTATGATACCATGAAAATGGTCGCGCCACATATCAGCCATATTTCTCGGCCCTGTTATGCCATTAACAGATTGAGAAACAGAGCTATCATTCGGTTTTAAATTTTTCATTTTTTTCCAAACATCAACCATCCGCCCAGTAACCATTTTTTCTGACAGACTAGCTGCACGTAAATCGTCCTCGTTTTTCTTAAAGTAGCGCAGTGCGTATTTACAGGCATTACTCGATCTATTCTTTTCATTGTACAATAAGCCTGCTCGGGGTTGGCCAGCACCACGCCATCGGACATAGGCTGCTTTGCTTGCCTCGTGTAAGTCAGTCACATACCTGTTCCACCCTAGTATTCTGTGCCTTCTCCTTGGTGTTCGCTCTCCACATGCTGTTTTGCAAGCCATCTGAGCCGCCCCACATATACACTCGTAGAGGTCGTCGAACTTGTCTCTGTCAGCTGCTGCATGAATCCGTAGCACCTCTGGTGGCAAGCTCCCGAGCTGATTAATAAGTACTGAACAGAATTCATTGGTCTCAGCTTTATCATTGAATTGCCCTTTAATGGACTGTGTGGCTGTATCCCCATTAACCATTACAGGGAGTGTATGTAGTGAGAGCTATGCATGGAGGGGCAAGTGATCAGACAGAGGCGTGTAGTTCCCCACAAACACTAGTATTATTGTTGGCAATTGCGGGGGTATGGGCTAAGTGATATAACCATTTTACTGTTCTCCCGTTGTGATTTACATGAGTGTGTGTATCCCGGGGTAACAGTGTCACCTCCACAAAATCTAATTCATTATCTGCCAGAAGTATCTGCCACTCATTAAATGTGCGGCTGCCTTGGTGGCAATTAAAATCCCTCATCCCACATACATGATCATGTCTTGATCCGCGAAGGATTGCCTCTAACTTCCCATTATACACAGTTAATAATCCCACATTATGTTGAGCTGCATATGGCAAATTCACATTTATAAATAAAATAGACATACCCTCTAAATTCAGAGATAATCCAAGTATCCTATCATCTTTGTACTGCTCAATTTTTACAAATGGACTCACTCTATCAGACCACAGGAAGATTAGTCCACCAAACGGGCATCCTCTTAGTATCTTCTCCTCTGAATTGATTGAAGATATGCTGAAGGAATGGACGTGGCCATCTCTGGATAGACTAAACGGGAGCTCGTGCTTGAACAGTCATGTCTCCTGCAACGCACATATATCACTATTTGTACACAGTTGTTTCACAACGCTTTCTGCACTGTTAAAACATTACAGTTAAAGGTGACCAGACGGCGATTTCCTATAAAAGTTTGCATTTGGTTTGAAGAAAATCGTTTTCCTGAATTCATTTGGAAGTCTTCAAGCTTTTCTTGCTCTCGTAGAACTTCCGGACGCGAGCGCCTGCAGGTCACATATCCGGTGACTTGAGGCGCTTAACTTCCAGGTAGCTTGCACTGACTCTGAAGGCACTAAACTTGCCGAGACGATTGAGCTTCTCTACTGTGTAGCTGCCATCTCCTGTTAGTCTCTTTATCTCACTCAAAATCTGTTCACGTGTGATGTACCCATGGATGGACACATATATGCTGCTTCGTTGAAGGGAAAGATGAATTCTGACGTCATTCCTTCTGATGTCATTCCAACTAGATGTTTAGTTCATTTTCTTATATTTCCCGCCTTCCAAGTCATTTCCGTTGCCGATGCAATTAGCACCAGACACCCCGGTCAAGTCTCGTTTGCGTGGAGCAGGCGATTTGACCTCCGTCCCTGCTTATCAGCTGCCTTTGTTGAGAGAGGCTCCGATGTTGGGTCGGTTCTCTTGTGCAGCTCCGTATCTACCCCTTTCAGCCAAAAGGCCGCATCGAATCGTCGAGTCGTTGGCGTTAGAGGATGGGTGGCGTGAGTTCCAGTGACGAGAGGCTGTGTTGGCTTTGCGGGTTGGGTGATATGGGGCTCAAATATGGAAGGTGTTGGGGTGACAGGTTGAGTGGGAGGTGGTGAGAAGGAAGATTGAGTGCTGCAGAATTCCTTGTTCGGAGTTTGCTCAAGAGTGGCTTTAGTCGAGTTCAAGAGTGGCTTTGGTATAAATGCACTCCTGTAGGCAATGGACGCTACTGCTTCAAGTCGAGTAATGAATTCCTTGACGGCTTTTAAATCTTCTCTCAATGGCGAGTTTCTTCATGCATTGCCTCTGCTGATGTTTCAGTATGTTCCTCTTGTCAGCCTCCTTGTCTCCTCTTATCCTGCGAACTGCCTGTTCAAGTAGTCCCTCGAGTTTGTCCATGCGTTTTTCAATATTGGGGCTGTTGGACTCCATCTTGCTATTTAATTTCCTCGCATCGTCCTACGCCGCTTCCCATCCCTGATGAATATGAATTGCATGGTCACTGCTTTCGAAGCCCTGCTTGCCATGCGTTGTGTCCTACACCAATTCCCATCCTAAATTGTCACGCCTGTTTGTCATACGTTGTGTCCTATCACCAATTCCCATCCAAGCTTGTCACCCCTGGACATCACAGTGCTTCCTATCCCAAGCTTAGCATGCGTTAATTGTGTCGCACCCGCTTCCCATCCCAACTTGTCAAACTTGGTCCCCACAATACGTCCCATTCCCTGTTTACCCTTTTGTCCTCTTGCTCTTCTAATCAAAAGGATGCAATAGCAGACATCGACCACCGCTGTCTGTATCTCAGTTCAACCATTTTATAACCCATCTAGTGGATGTGGCGGGGTATGAAACCACGTTGTCAGTTCCACACAGGATGGATGGGAACGACAACATGACCTCTGGTGGCAGGAGCAGTCACCAATCGTTTCATATCGTGGTGCGTGTTGACTTGATATGGTGACCCGCCTGTTTTTTTAGTTACGTAAATGTATTATTGGTACGAGATTCTTAACTTCTAATAAATACATTTCATTTGTCTCTTGATTTTAGTTTAGTGTGGCTGTGACGGAAATTAGAACTGATTTGGCAACTATTCACTTTTCTGATAAGCTCTCGACTTCTGGAGGTTAATGCCATTTTCATGTTTGCCCTAACATTTTTTTTTGTCCTTAAACATAGAAATATTAGATGATCAATAAAGGTTAGATAAATTTGAAATTTCTGATCGGAAAGGTCCCAAAAAAAAGAATTGTTGTATTAAATACAAACACTCTATAGTAAAAATTGTCAAGACAACCAATCATGGATCAAACAATCTTATACAATCACATACTTGATAACCTACCACCAATTTTCGTAATTGGAGTCGGACGATAACAAACTGAGATTCCAGATTATTCCTTCTAACAGACACCATTCAGTGGCATCATCAATAATGCCTTTCCCTGAACGAACCTTTTATCCCCAACATTATTCAACCAACAGCTCCTAGACCCAGACCACAGCATATTACCGAACAGGCAACATACATCACCATCGAGCCATTCTATTGGGATGTCACATCTTGATAAGATACGTGGGAATTTGCTCGGCTTTCATATATTACCGTGTCATAGAGCCATTCCAAGTTTTAGGGCAGATTAGATTGTATCATCGCTCACGCAGTCGGGACGTGGAATTCTTAATTCTAAAGAGGGCGGCAACAGAAGTAACAAATAGTAACACTGCCAGCAGACGGTAGCAACAATATAGCATGCTGCATGAATCATCGACCACGTTAGTTGTCGTCTAGTGGGACAGCAATAAATGTAACGAAACAGAAGCAACTAACACAGAATGTCAAGAAATTCAGTGGGCTAAATATTGGCAAAACAATTAATCAGTATAACAACAGGAAAGCCTAAAGAAAATAATACCAGTAGCAGCTAAAATGCTACGTACAACAAGAACGCCAATACCAGAAGCAAGCCGGGTAGCAGCGCCAAGCTAAGGCTGGCTGGTAATGGATTGTCAAGCACGGCAGCAGAGTTGCTCCATCAGGGCGCCTGGGAAGGTGAGGGCTGCTGGGGAGGTAAGGGGAGCTAAAGAGGTCAGGGCGGCTGGAGAGGTGAGGGGCGTTTAGGGAGGCGAGGGGCGGCTGAAGAAGTGAGTGATGCCTGGAGAGGTGAGGTGGCGGCTGGAGAGGTTTGGGCGGCTGAAAATGTAAGAGGCGTGTGGGGAGATGGGTGCTAGGTATTTGAGAGGCAAGAGCAGATAGGCGGGGAAGTGAGGGGCGGCTGAAAAAGTGAGGGGTGGGTGGGTAAATGAGGGGCTGCTGTGGATGTGAGGTGTCTAGAAAGTGAGAGACCAATGGGCAAGTGTGGCATACTGTGTTGACGTGTGCTTGGCGGGTATGTGATGGGCTATTGAAAAGGTAAGGGGTCACTGGAGAGGTGGAAATCTGCTGGGGATGTGTGTAGAGGATGTAGAGATTTTTGTAAGCTGGGGAGGTATGGGATAACTGAGGTATTATGTGGAGGTTAAGAGGCATTTCAGGGAGACGTGGAAGGCCTTGCGGCGCGACTGATGAGGTGTATGCCGATTTGAGAGGGTAAGGGATGTTGGAATGTTGTTGTGAGATAGCTGGGAAGCTATGGGATTTTTTTTAGATACTGCTAACCCGAGAAGGTTATGGTCGGGACGTATAGTTTTGAGCGGCAAGATGTATAGCGCATGGAGAGTTGTAAGGGGCCTGGAGAGCTATGGGGAGTTGTCGGGAGACGAGGGCATGAAAAATATTGAGGATGGGAATGTTTACAGAGAGAGGATTGTAGATTTCGGTGAGGGCTGCTGTTAAAGTACTGTGAAACAGCTGAGAGATGAGTTTGGGCATCAGGAGAGGTGTCAGAATGTTAAAACGTGCTGTGGAGGCGGCATATGTGATTTGAGTATGATGTTATTGGGAGGAGCTGTGAGGCAATTGAGAAGGTGCGGTAAGAAGTCTGGAGGAGATGTGCTATGGAGGGGTATTATGCGACAGCGGAGAGCATTTGTGTTGCTGCTGAGGAGGTACTGTAGGACGGCGGGGAGTATTCGTAGGACTGCTGGGGAGGTACTGTTGGACGGCGTGGAGTATTTGTATGGCTGCTAGGGAAGTACTATGGAATGGCGGGGAGTATTTGTGTGGCTGCTGGGGAAGTACCGTGGGACAACGAGGAGTATTCGTGTGGCTGCTAGGGAGGCATTGTGGGACGGCGGGACTATTTGAGGAGCTGTTGCAGAGTCTGTGGGACGACGTAGAGTATTATTGGGGCGGCGATTGAGGAGGTAGGGGTGGATGGTTGAGGAGGTATTGAAGACAACTTTGGAGGTACTGTAGAGCGGCGGTGAAGGCATTGTGGGGCGAATGGATATGTGGTGTGATTCTAAGACCTTTAATCACAGGATTGAGACGCGCTACAGCACAAATGCTCCCAATCAGTCACTACGCCAAAGCCTATTGGCTGAACAACAACTCGGTTGCTAATGAGGGAAAAATACAATCACTGTTCTTCACAGGGAGAAGCGTCAATTATTGTACGAACGTATCGGGCAGGCCGTTCGCTGAGAGATGGAGTGGGCAACATCCTGGCAGGTGAGATGGGGAGGCGCGGGTGGTGCCCCCTCCCCTTGCGCTCCCTTTGTTGCCTTATCTTGATTGGTCCGTTCTCTCTGCCTCGGTTCTGGACTCTCTCTCGATTCGTTTGAAATGAAGAAATACTCAAGTTTAAGATAGTGGTAAAAAAGTCACGGTGTCATGATAATGTATTATTTTAGCACGTTAGTCATGGATGTAATGGAAAATCGTTTATGTAAACTGTTTTAGTTTCTTGGACGGATAAATGCCCATTTTCCCCATCAGAGGGCGTTATCGCTCTGTAAGGAAGTCAGTCGGCACTCGCCACGCAGAGTTGACCGGCCAGTGGTGAAAGACCCTTATTCGATCATTTTGTTGGTTTCGAGAGGAGTCGTCTTGTCCTCTGTTATCGGCGATAGAACTGCTCCATCACCATAAATTTTCAAAATAACTGGTGCCTGAAAATCCACTCATAAAATCTTCCATCAACACTCCCTGGTAGGTACTTGCCTGTATGAATCTGCTTCTTCGTTGCCTCATGACTGAAGGGGTGGCAACCTCCCAGCCGGCTGATAATTGCCATGGCATGGTCATCGACATTCCGGATGACCCGTTTCGTTACTTGCCATCTGAGTCCATTAACTCATTTTGATTCCAACCAGAGAAAAAAAATACAACCAATAGCTTGAAACGTGCCGCCTCAGTGAACTTGTCCCAGTTCTCTGTTCCATCATCCACAGCTGGCCAGCAGAAAACAGCAACTTATCTCAACTCCACTTCTACTCATCCCTCTGCATCCTCATCATCTTTAACCTCAAGTTTCTCCCATTCAATTTATTCAATAACTGCCTTCCAATATGGTCAGCCTTAGCCTGCCTTCTGCCCAGCTCACCTGGACGCAAGCAGAAAGGTACAGTAATTAGAGGGCAGATCAACAAGAATGAACTAATCTACTTTCAGGAGGCCCCCAAATCATTTGTCCACAACAAAATTAATTCTAAAAGGTCTCTCCACAAAGTCTCATTGCGTGTTTCCCCGTACCTTGCCCCTACCCGTTGTTTCCGTTGTCAGCGATACTGCCATGGAGCTGTCTCCTGCTGCCGTAAAGCCCGTTGTCCTAAGTGTTGTTCTAATTTGCATATCATGACTGCTTGTGACTCTGATGAACTCTTTTGTTACTCGTGTAGTTCTCCTCATGCCTGTTCTTCAATCAGGCGCAAATATCACAGGGCAGCACTAGCTGTGGTTGGATTTTTTGCACCTTCGCTCATTGCCCAACCTTTCCTAACCTTTTTATTTAACATCCTTATTACTTAATTTAACACACATAGATTGAACATGTTGAATGATTGGAAATCTTGTTCCTTTAACAACCCAAAATCCAGACTGGTGATATTGGGGTGCATTTGTAATCTTATTTCAAATGACTAATTACCTTCATATTTTCAATCGTTTGCCGTCATCGTCTTCAAAAATGTCACGTCCACGGTGTAGCTACAGTTGCTAGAGCTAACTACAAATAATTCCCTACCTCGTAGGTTAGTCTACAACGATTGCTACCGTCACTATTAACAACTAGTCTTAGTTTAAACTTATCATCTTTGAAGATCTTGTGAGCGTTATCCGTATTTTGTTCGGAGTTCGGCAGCGCTAGCTTAACACGTCCACCCGCACAGATTACAAACAAACAAGAGCCCCCTCAGATTGGGGGAAGCCAGTCGTTTGGCAACCAACGCCATCTAACGGTTGCGTTGGTAGGCTTATTTGCCTACATGACTCCAAACACGGTTTAACACTTCCACTCAAAAGATTATATCTAGCTACTTTACTATAATAACCTCATCATCTTCTACATAGATATTCATTTTAATCGATACTTATTTGCATTACTTCATTCTCAATTGTTTACAAGTCTAGAAGTGATTCGAGAGAAAGAAAACAGAATACAGTAGTCAAGAAGGCCGGGGGTGAAAGGGAGGGGGAGTGTTCCCCTACCCTCACCCCAGGAATGCCAAACCACGACACCAGGGTTTCTTCACTATCGAAACACTCACACATGGGTTAACAATGGAATGTCTTAGTTGGCAGGGTATGAGTGTTATGATTGGCCTCATCTGGCACATGTTTATATACAAAAAGACTTGTAACGAACACTATTTTATCGAGGGGTGCGTAGAGTGTGTCCCTTGAAGCGGCGCAGGACTTAGGCCTGTTTAACTTTTAGCTCAAATTTCAAGGAGGTCCCTTGCCTTGCATTTATTTAATTCCCCTCCGATGTTTGTCTTAGAAGGAACAGGTGGCAGCCGGACAGATCATGTAACGTAGAAGACAGTGACGAGTTAGGACCATTCACAGGGGCCATGTGCG
>SDVV010030264.1:0-11698 GCA_016164225.1 Gammarus roeselii | reverse complement strand
ATATATAAATGACATTCTGTTACGATTAAGCCTTGGTTACTTTGGTTAAAGAAATGTGAATTTAACCCTGTCTTGGAATAAGTTAAAGAGTAATTTCATCAGATTTTGTATATACTATAGCGTGTTCATGTAGAAGTATTCCACACCAATTACTATAGGTTTCAACGTATGTTGCAAGCATGTCCTGGTATCTTATTCACGTCAGTTGTTTGGTTGTTACATGCTTCTTTACTCGTTCTTCACGTTTGTTAATGTATATTTTGGGCATGATAGAGAATTGATCATTTTGCTTTGTTATAACTCGAGAGTTTTAGTATGTGCCGTTTAGTTTTGTATGTTCTCTGTTCAGTTTACATCTTCGATGCATGGTATTGAGTATTTTATACCATATCGGAATTTTAGGATATATTACGTTTGTGTTTGCGATGTAGAACATTATTTCAGGTATAACTTAGTTACATGTTGTTTATTTTTAGTATTTTATATATCTTCTTACATCCTGGTACAATGTTAGACGTGGTTATTATGGATATAGAAGATCTCATTTGTTACAAACTCGGTCTTGCTGTTAGGTTATTGTATTTTTACTGTAGGACCATTTTTTAGTATTTAGGAAGAGTTAGAGGTGTCCCATAGGCAAAATCCCGTTGTATTTATGCCTATTTGTGTAAATAGACCGATTTACTATGATGGATACCCTAGTGTATTACATTTTTACTGTGAATTAGAGCAGAGTAGTGCATCTTGTTTGGCTATTTTTATAGTTGTTGTTGTTGTTTTTGTTGTTGTATGATTTTTCCACGATAATCATAGGAATGTATGTTCATGAGGTGTAAGTCCGTATTTCATTTTTGTGGAATTTCGTCATTGAACCCTAGCAAGTGTATAGTGTAACGTTGTAGAAGACGGTTTACTGGATGGAGGGGCCCTGGTGTAGAGGTGGTTTACACTCTTTGGTTGCTATTTCGAGTTCATCTATGTTCAAAGTGAATTTTGTAAGTTCTTGTGGACGTCGGTCTCAAGTTCCATTGGCTTGTTAGAGAAGTTATGCGACAAGCTACTAATTACTTAGGTCGTCAGTGAACAGAAGCCCAGCTTTTTTATGACCATACTCTTTGAGACTCATGTCAGGCCTCTTACCTGTGTATAGATTCTTGGTTATGTCCAGAATGTGACTTTGCTCGACGTTGTTCAGAGATGATGGACTAAACAGATGCATGGTACGTCTGAGGTATTGTATCATGACCGGGTGTTGCCTCTAAATTTGTTAGATATCAGGGTAGAGTTCGTGTAGAGTTCGTGTAGATATTGAAGAGTTCGTTGTTATGACCCAGTGGGCTTTGATTTTTCTCCTACTAAAGGCATAGCATCAGTTAAGTCTAAGAATTTGTTATAGATTTGAACAGGAATCATAGTAAAAAATAACATTACTCGCATTAACTCAGTGTTAAATGTCAGATATTTTCGGCATGACTGTTATGTTAGTATATGACTTTTTCATGAACCAGATCACCTTAGGAGTTGAAGTGCAGGATTATTTCTATTTATTACAAGATCGGTACTGTATAGCGGCATCATGTATTGATTGACCATACACCTTCCAAATTAATGTAGGATTTATCCTCTGGGGTACGGCAGGATACGCCGTATATCATAGTTAATCAATGTCGGTTAGAGTAGAGTAGAGCATCTTATTTAGCTATTTTTTTATAGTTGTTGCTGTTGTATGATTCGATTGGTTATCATGGGAATATATATGTATTAGCTATAAATTCGCCTAATTTTATAGAATCTTGGGCATAAAATAGACTTAATTGGATGTAATGATCCAAAATATTGATCTATTTTTATTCTTGACACAGGATTTGGGTCCGGTTCCATGTCGTCTTGGAGAGCTAATCTATCGGATTTGTGTAGTGTTAGTGTTAAAATTCTTTAATAATTTAATATAAATCTCAATTATGTTATCCACTCGCATGTCTTTACGAGATGCTTATTCCCGCATGTCTTACTTATATAAATGTTTGTGATACGTTTACAGTTGTTCACTTAGAAGTTTTTGATCAATACAGGCTTGGTTATGAGATTGCGTTCCAATTCAGAATATCTAATTTATTCTAGCATTCACCAGATCCACCGTAGCATTTTTCACTAAAGGTTTATGATGACGGCAGTAAACCTAATCCATCCTAACCTAATCTAATCAAGGATTCTTTTTTCACCCGTTTTCATATTTATGTCATGTATTTCTTCATTGATTTAGGCTTTATTCTTATCAAATCTATCCACTTGACAATGTAGTTTTATCAATTATTCGCATATTGTTTGTTACAAGTCTAGTAATATCGATTAATTTCAAGTAATGTTGGGTGATCGCTCGTTAGTAGACTGTCGAGTTCAAAACGTTTATGTAAACTTACCGCATATGTCAGTGATTGTTACGGGTGTTAAAGCATTAGCAAGTTGTATGTATGGTTTTACTGTTAGAATAAGACTTTTTGTTGCAATGTTGTATGTGTTGCTCCTACCATTTTCGTCTATTATAACAAATATTGAATAAATCTACTCTCACATATTTACAACAGATCTGTTATGTAATGTCCGCAGTCAACAAGATCTAAGATATAAATCATGCCTAAGGTATATAGTTAGTGATACATATCACATACGACAACATAGATCAAATATCAACGAATGCAAAGAAAGGGTTATCATACACTGCCAAATACATAAATACCTAGGCAACCTAACCTGTTCTAACCAATAGTCATGTACTTTTATTCAAGTTTTATGATTATGTATGATATTGATATGTATGAAACTCACCACTTGGGCTGTATATTTAACATGTCAAAAGCAATTTGAATTCATTTCTCCAATTTGATCCAGCATATATCCTTTTGCAGATATTTAGATTTCAGAATTTTATTGATGTCTCTGTTACTTATTTGGATGAGACTCAGCAGGTAGGATCCAAAAGAACTAATGCGCTTCAATTTGTTACACTTTTTCAGTGTGGAACAGTTTCACGCAATATTAGGTTCAAAGATCTAGTCATCCTAACCAACTTAACCAATAATTATGTATTTTCCTTCAAGTTTGATGGTGATGTATGATATTTTGTCATTATTTTGTGCAATGTACATATCAAATCCCCTCCACACGGCTCTATTTTACGTAGTTTTTTTAATGTCACACACCAGGTACACACATACACGTTTTGTACGCATATTCAGGGCCGGTCACGGTATAATGACGGCGTATACAAGGGTCAATACCGGCACGATCTAGACACATACACACATTAGTATGCATATACAGGGTCGGTTAACATCTGTAGCATTTTACCTCTGATCTATGATTTTTTCCATTAGAACAAAGTCTCTTGGTTTTTGTTACAAGATATTTAATGTGGGCCAGCTTCACATCATGTTAGGTGAAAAGAACTAATCATCTTAACCTAACCTTACCTTTTCTAACCAAGAATTATGTATTATCGAACGTCTGTTCGTGCATGCATATGATACTTTTTCATCTATTTATGATATATTCATATCCATCCTCTCCACTTGACTCTACATTTTGATCTATCATTTGCAGTTTCGATATACACTTCCAACTTTGATCTAGCAATTTTCATCCATTTTCATATGCAAATTAAAAAGTTTGTTTTGATTGTTATACCTTTTGTCATATGATTCTTGATTTTTACATGTTATTCACACTATCAAAACCTAATCTAACCTAACTTTATGTATGGTATTCAATCATTGTTATATACATATGAAGCCCTCCAAATGACTCTACATATCAGTTTAACATATATGTTATTTATTTCGTTGTCACTCTCAACCCATATTTGTTAGCAGAGAGGCCCCATTTTCAAACTTGGATGGATTGAATGCTACAAGTAATTCAAATTTGTATCCAGTTTCATACAAAAAGGACGCACGGTCTTACACTACGTTTTACTTATTTTACTTCAATGTCAAAAAATCCTGAGTAGACAGTGCATGTGAATACTGCATATGCATTGTTAGTCGTGGAGACCATAGCGGTGGGGCCGAATTCTGAAGAAACAACCCTTGTCTAAACTGTTAGTAGTAACAACCCTTGTCTGAACTGTCAATAGTAACAACCCTTGTCTAAACTGTAAATAGTAACAACCCTTGTCTAAACTGTCAATAGTAACAACCCTTGTCTTAACTGTCAATAGTAACAAGCCTTGTCTAAACTATCACTAGTAACAACCCTTGTCTAAATTGTCGATAGTAACAACCCTTGTCTAAACTGTTAATAGTAACAGCCCTTGTCTAAACTGCCAAAAGTTACAACCCTTGTCTAAACTGTTAATAGTACTGGGGAACCTCATTCATTATAAACCTAAAACAGTCAACTGGGGCAAGAGTTCCTAACAACTGTCCAAGTTGAGAACTGTTC
Source organism: Gammarus roeselii (assembly GCA_016164225.1). Lineage (NCBI taxonomy): Eukaryota > Metazoa > Arthropoda > Malacostraca > Amphipoda > Gammaridae > Gammarus > Gammarus roeselii. The sequence continues at coordinate 7,258 of SDVV010030264.1, read as the reverse complement.
TGTACCAAAAGGTATGTATAGCCATTCAGCCGTCTCCCCCTAGTTCGGAGGGTGCTAAGTTAGGCTGACACAGAGGGAGGGGCGCTCAATCTCTCCCCGCCATAAGACCGCCGTGTCCCTGCCGAGGCTCGAACTCGTGACAAGCAGCACCAGAGGCTGGCACTGCAGTTGGACACGCTAACCACACGGCCAGGCTTACCAGAAAGGGTGGTTGAATGGAATGGTTCTAGTGGGGATATCAATTCCAATGCAGGACTGGCCGCGTTCACGGTCATCAGGGCTTGATATATTGTTCATAGAAACAGATTTGATAAATTTTCAGGGGGGAAATCATGAACGCTATGAAGCTCAACTGCACCCTTAACTGAAACGTGATGCTTATGCTCTACAGACAGCGTGCTTCATGAGAACAACGGTATCCATGACTGAAATGTAATGTTTATACTCAACAGCGTGCTTCATTAAAGTACTTTTTGCGTGCTTCATCAAAGGACTTTTTGGCGACGAGTTTTGATAACGTACTGGTGTTGATACAGCTTTGTTTTAATGTTTTCACTCGCACACATGTGCGAGTGAAAAAAATACCAACGTTGTTACGGATTGCTTCGTTATGGGTCTAAGAAGGAATTGACCAGTTGTAGAATAATTATCAAATGCTACTCTAACACTTTCAGGGAACAGAGTTTATTACGGACGTTCTTCTGAACCTCATTGTAGAACACCAACCTTTGATACCGTCGACCATACCATACTCCTGAGAAAGTTGGACCTACTTGGTGTTCGTGGTATTGTGCTGCAGTGGTTTAGTTCATATCTTACCAACCGTAAACAATACGTACATACTAATAATAGTTCCTCCTCTCTGTTACCTGTCAGTAGTGGCGTGCCACAGGGATCAATACTCGGTCCTCTACTATTCAGCCTTTACATTAATGATATGCGTGCTTGCACCAGTAAATTAAACTGTATCCACTTCGCTGATGACACGACTTTGTTCGTCCGTGGTCCAAAACTAAAAGATCTTTGTGATATAGTTAATGATGAATTAAAACTTGTTGATACGTGGCTCTGTTCCAATCGACTTTCGCTAAACATTGACAAGACGGCATATATGGTGCATACCAATAGAGATATGAGCTCACTGATGCCAATACAAATTAGAAACAAGCCCGTGAATAGAGTTAGCACAACAAAATTTTTGGGTGTTCATATTGATGATAAATTTAATTTTGCATACCATATAGGTGAAATTTGCAGTAAATTATCTAAATCGTGTGGTATAATTAAAAAGCTAAGCAATCTTCTCCCAAATCACACTCATAAGAAGATGTTCCTATCGCTGGTGTATCCTCACCTGGTGTATTGTGTGGAGGTGTGGGGAGGGGCGAGTGATGCGGCACTGGCTCGTCTGCGCTCACTACAGGATAGGATTGTTAAACTCTTGGGGTGTGGTAATGATGACATTAGGTCTGATTACGCAGAGCTTGGATTTATGCCCCTACCTGTCGTTTATAAATATTTCACTGGTGTTAAGTTTTTTAAGTACTTCATTTCGAATCAGAGTACATTTTTCAAGGAAATAATTAAAAAAAAATAACAGTAACCAAATTAACCACGATCAATTACCCCGTTTTAAGCAAATTGAATGTCTAAACATTCCGCCAGTCAGGAAATCGAAGTGTTCTAACTCATTCAAATGTTCTTCGTTAGAATCTGGAATAGCATCCCTTTGAACATCCGCACTTCTGTATCAGTGTTCACTTTTAAAGGAGCATATCGTCAATGGTTGCTTCAAGAACTGAATAGTATATAATTTGAACAAAGTGTCTTAGGTTGTATATTGTGTTGTGTTTTTTGCATTTAAGAAATCTCCTCCCGTGGTTTTATGATTGTTGTGATCTTTCTCCTGACATGGATATAGTTGTGATCCTTTTTACAGTTTTTTTTATTCATTGAATTTGGTATTATCCTTTATGCTTTGTCTTTTGATAAAAAAAAACAGTGCGTTGCCTGTTTTTCGTGGAACATTGACTCCTGTTCGTGTTTTTGTGACATTTTCTTTTTGATATTTCATAACATTGACTTATGTGATCTCTTTTATTACTTTGACTATGTGATCTATATGACTTTATGAATTTTGTGCTTACTTCGTAACTTTTACTCCTGTGATCTGTTTTCATGACCTTTGACTGTGATAATCTTTTATTATTGATTCAATTTATTCCTATTTTATACTGCCCAAATAGATTCTTCTAGCTAGGGGCTTGAATATCCTGTGTGTTTACCAAGATTTCGATAAAAATTATTATTATTATTATTATTATTATCATTACTAGATTCTCTAACCTCTCTTCTATTGTTCAAATAGTACACAACTTTCGGGTTTTGCTATGAGACTTTTCAATGAAACAATCATTCCAACCTTAGAAGATTTTATGACTCCTATCTGCACATTGTCCGAATGACCAGTAAAGTAGAAATGTAAGAATGCAAATGGGTGTGTTTCCTCACTCAAGTCTTCCAACGGCAGGGCATTGTTGATTGTTTTATTGAAAGGCTCATACGTTTATTTTTCGTCTAATAAAAAATGATCAAATAATGTGATACGGTTGCTGTTTGACGACTAGTTTTGAAATAATATTCCAGAAATTTGTTATAGTAGTATTAAATAATATTTCTAAAACTCTGGAATTCATATGAAATCCCAACAAACCCCCAAAGACGTTTATATTTATGCCATTCCTTGCAAAGATTGTCCCAAAAATTGCATTGGTGCGAGTGATGACACTAAAACAAGGATGTATCAACACCAGTACGCTATCAAAACTCGAAACCAAAGAATCCTTTGATGAAGCACGCAAAGAGTCTTTGATGAAGCACGCAAAGAGTCCTTTGATGAAGCACGCAAAGAGTCTTTGATGAAGCACGCAAAGAGTCCTTTGATGAAGCACGCAAAGAGTCCTTTGATGAAGCACGCTGTTGAGCATTAACATCACATTTCAGTCAAGGAAACCGGTGTTCTTAATAGAGTAAATGATGTACCCCACCAAAAATAATTGTTAGAACCTGCTTTTACCAACAATATATCAAGCATTGCTGAAAATTAGCGTGACAAATCAATCATTGAAATCGATGACACCACTTGAAATGTTGCGTTCAACTACACCCCTTCCTTCTGGTACAAAACAATTCGCAACATGGACAGTGGTTAAGATACTCTTCTGCGCCAACTGAAAACGATGGTTTTATAACATTTTTTTAGTCCTTTTCTTAAATCATTTCATGATTTCTGTCAGCATTAAATAATGACTGTCAGATTATTTGTCATACTCCGATCATATACTTGTTGACACAAATACCTGATTTTCAGTAAATATCTTTGTATTTTGAACGATTGCTCCACAGTTCTATTGTAAGCTTAGGCTATGATTGTAACCCCAGTGTTGTGTTATACGGCTATAGCCTAAGCGACTTACAATGTATGCACAGTAGGCCAATTACAGCATTCACTGTACTTTTACAGGTTATGCCAGACGAATAAGCTTATTTTTTTGCATTTTCCAATGTAGATGAATAAATACATTTTCTACAGAAATTGGTTTGAGGGCCGTTTACTTAGTTTGGTTATATTTTGTGTATATGTATGTAGGTATAGGAGAACGGTGTGTGTATATTAGTATTTGTGTATACAAATGTATTCGTGTATGTGTATGAATTTGTACAGTGGTGTAAAATCATAACGTGTAAACAAGTTGTTTATGTTTTTAATTTACATTTTCTTATCATGAGTGGGTATAGGGTATTGTTCATGGAAATTGGTCAGCTTTGTTATCATTTATGTGAAAGGCCTTCCAAATTAGTATTGTTTTTCAACGCTAGAAAGTACGAGTTTGTTACATTTTCAACTAATGACGTTCTTTCTATTTCACAGAGTGGACGAGCTTTAAATAATATATGCTTTCGATTAAAAAACTGCTACACATCCTCAGGATTCCGCAGTGTTCATTCTGCCGCTGCCGGCCACGTCAGGCCGTGTTTAATTGCATAACAAAACCGTATTTCCTGCTCGTGGAGGTCTCGGTGCTGTCCATCTTTTTTACGAATTTCTTCATTTCCGACGGTTAGATCGTAAGCCGCCCCGAGTAGTACACCGGCCCCTGGGTGATAAGCATTAGATTGATGTTCTGTTGGCCTGACGAGTAAGGGCTTGACTCTACAAAACTATATCCTGCAATAAATCAGTCAGAAATCACTACTGATGTATACTTTTTATAAATGATAGCAAGTACGACAAGACCGCTTAAGTACTCTATAACACAACATGGACATTATAAGCGACAACGACAGATAAAGTGTGTCCTCACTCTAGTCCGAGAACAGCTGTGTCTTCACTCTAGTGAGAGAACAGGTGTGTCCTCAATCTAATCCGAGAACATGTGTGTCCTCAATCTAGTCCGATAACAGTGTCCTCACTCTAGTCCGATAACAGTGTCCTCACTCTAGTCCGAGAGCATGTGTGTCCTCACTCAATTCCAAAATCAGGTGTGTCCTCACTCAAGTCCGAGAAGCCAGGTAAGTTCGAGCCTGTAAGTGGGAAGCATGTCTCTCGTACGTGTTTTGAAGAATCCATCCTCATTCTCGTCATAAATTGTTTCTTGTTCCGTCCAACTGGACACAATATGGGCATTCTGTTCAATCGTTGCAATTGAGTCGTTCAGAACATACAGTCAAAGGTCAAATTCAATTCAACGACTTCTAGTAAAGAAGATAGGACTATTCTGGACGATTTCTTCAAAAAAATATAATGTGTGACAATTTGTTACGAGATTCATATATTATCTGCAAATAATTTATTTACAATAAATAATTTTCAGAATTCACGAACACGCATAAATATAAAGTTTTTACTCTTTGGGGTTGGGCTGAAACGGTGGGCGGAAGTGGAACGGATGTGCGATAACAATTTCCACGGATTTTTTTGGCGAGATTGAGGGGAATTAAATATATTCAGTTCCTGCATCTTACTCGAAAGAGACAAACAAATACAGCATTCTGTAATGGATGTCTCTACAGGGGCTGAGCCAAAATGATCTGAAGTCATCATGCCGATATACATCTAATACAATGGAAAAACGGGAAGTATTTTGAACTCACCAATGGAGAACATACAACAAAAGTTATCTGGAGTCATCTGAGCCTCACGTCCTGGCTCAAGTAGTACCAGCACTCACACATAAGGTGTCGCTCTGCCCTCGTGAGTTCTTGGTAAACAAACCTCGCATTGCACTAAAAGCAACACCCTTTTAGCAGCCGCTCTCGGTACAGTCGTTCGCAAAACAAAATGTTTCTCTCATGTGCAAGACTTGGGAAATGGCAAGCACGGTCAATGGAATAAAATATATATAAGCTAAACTACACTTATTGATGTACTGAGTACCTCAATGTGGAAGGTAAGTGAGCGATATTTCCTGAAATGGAAGTTCAGTAAAAACAATAGGGTGATGCATTTATGTGTCCACTTAAATGATGGGGCAAAGTGATTGTTTATATAACTATAAACATAATGAATATTTAGTTTGGAAGGTGTGATCGTTTTGTGAAAGTTCATTTCATACATCATGATTGTCAAAGGAAGACGGTTTTACATGGACTTAGAAATAGATAATAGTTGTGAGCGTCTAATTACACATGCACCATGCAGAGCATCTGACTATGATATGCACTTATCATAGTCAGACGCGCACCGCTAAAGCGGATATTCGTGACGCGATAGAAGATGTTTCAGGCATTACTTTTATCAATAGAAAGGATTAACTTTATCAATTCTTAAAATAATATAATTGCTTGCACTCAATGTCACTCGTAAAGTAGGGCAGCAGTAACATTTGAAATGACGTCACACCACCTAGACCAGCTGCCGCAGAGATTACAGGATTGATTCATAGTCGTGATACTGCTATAATTAAGGAGCGTGCACCAGGTGCGCGCTCCAGCTGCGTGCACCAGCTGCCCTTGGGTGTTTAGAAGCTCCAACATATAAAAGGTTGGTGTCCGTGCAAGATTAAAAGTCTAGGCTATAAGTCTTAAGGATCCGCGTAGCTGAGTGATGAAAACATAGGATTCACTGCAACGAAAAAAGTGTCCTCAGAGAAAGGATTTGCTGAACATCAAGTGGAAGCCCTTAATAGGAGATACTAAAGAAATTTCCATTTCAATTCTCTCATACTTCAAGTTGGACGTATCTTCTAATATTTTTTAATACATTAGCCGTACCGTTCAATTTAAGAAATACAATCCCCGCACATTAATTGGGCGGATGACTCCTACAGTGCGGTCCACCGAGAGAAAAGCAAGATCACGTTACGCAAAAATTGACGTCCCACCCATTGTTGACTGGTTTCAGGACCCTTACGATACGCTGTTACGGAAATTTCGTAATGCCCCTGGGTCTGGAACAGAGTTGTAGTTATTTTGCGATCGGCGTTTATTACGAGTAATCTTTCAATTGGTATACAAATTTTGTAATGTTTTTTTTTAGGAATTCTTGTTAATTTGCAATCAATATGTGAGTACACCGTCGATAATGAAATTGGTAACGCGTTCATGTGCATTAAATTAGCGTATCTGACAAAACCCGAAAAGTAGAAATCAGAAGCTATTTGAGGGGAAAACATTGCCAATAAGGTCATTATTAAACATAAACATATTGAAACGAGGGTAAATCCTTTGATGCACAACCCGATATCAAGTAATTTCATTAGGATCTCTTATTGCACTCCACAAACACTCGACACGAGCACTCGTGATACTTTGTTTTCTTACTCTAATCTAATCTAATCTAATGTTATATAGTTCGATTAACATGTTCCGCTAACGAAGGTGCCGGCACACGTCAATCAAACTTACAATGATGTATGATAACACTTGTCCTTGCGGGCAATGCCAAAGTTATACTGATTGAATAGGAGATAATGAATTTGTCTGCGCCATCTTTTCAACAGGCGAGTTTGCCCAGCCACATCCTCATTAGAGCCATGCAGATTATACATGTTGAAAGAGAGCTAGCTTTGCCTGCACAAAAGATGGCCACTGTCTGACTCTGGGAGCCGTAAAGGAGAAGCATGGTGTACCATATACCAGCTCTGACTCTGGGAGCCGTACAGGAGAAGCATGGTGTACCATATACCAGCTCTGACTCTGGGAGCCGTACAGGAGAAGCATGGTGTGCCGTATACCAGCTCTGACTCTGGGAGCCGTA
>SDVV010030263.1:0-11698 GCA_016164225.1 Gammarus roeselii | reverse complement strand
CTTTTCACATTAATGACGTGGTGCACGATTGTCGGATTACTTTTCACATTAATGACGTGGTGCACGATTGTCGGATTGCTTTTCACATTAATGACGTGGTGCACGATTGTCGGATTACTTTTCACATTAATGACGTGGTGCACGATTGTCGGATTGCTTTTCACATTAATGACGTGGTGCACGATTGTCGGATTACTTTTCACATTAATGACGTGGTGCACGATTGTCGGATTGCTTTTCACATTAATGACGTGGTGCACGATTGTCGGATTACTTTTCACATTAATGACGTGGTGCACGATTGTCGGATTGCTTTTCACATTAATGACGTGGTGCACGATTGTCGGATTACTTTTCACATTAATGACGTGGTGCACGATTGTCGGATTGCTTTTCACATTAATGACGTGGTGCACGATTGTCGGATTACTTTTCACATTAATGACGTGGTGCACGATTGTCGGATTGCTTTTCACATTAATGACGTGGTGCACGATTGTCGGATTACTTTTCACATTAATGACGTGGTGCACGATTGTCGGACTGCTTTTCACATTAATGACGTGGTGCACGATTGTCGGATTACTTTTCACATTAAAGAAGTGTTGCACGATTGTCGGATTATTTTGCACATTAATGATGGGGTGCACGATTGTCGGATTACTTTTCACATTAATGAAGCGTTGCACAATTGTCGGATTACTTTTCACATTTAGTTTCGTAATATCAGTCGGATTGGAGAAGGCAACAAAAGCTGATTTTGTCTTTCAGAACAACAATACGACTAATTTACTGTTACCAGCGTACCAATATACGGAGTGGGTATCAATTGTCGCACAGGAGATTTACAGATTTGTCGATTTCGGCAGAGGTAGCCTGCGCTCAACGTTTTGACCCTCTTTCATGCTACGGGAATCCAATTCACAATTCGGAGAGCCTCGTCTTAATTTGACACAAGCATGAGCCTTCCCGACGCCCACGAGTGAGCCCATTATGACAAACACAGTCGATGATAAGCCAAATCATTAATTTTGTCAGACTGCGCCTGTGATTATCAAGTGTCTGCTTAACAAGGAACGTATCATCGTTGCTGGCAAGTGTTTGAAATAGTGCTCGATTCGTAAATAACAAAGATATTTTGTTACTTTTCATAAAGAAATATATTCCGTTTTCATCTAGGCGATTTAACATACTATTTATCAACAACTATAAATGATTAATTTTTCAGCTAAAGATTTTCAATCGAAAATTTTGACCCCCTCCTTATGGATCTGGAAATTGTCAAAGAATGCTTCATAAGCTTTTTCGTCTTCTGGGGACGGAAATTGTCAGTATTTTATGCTTATTTGCATTCATTATGCGACGGATCTGCCACTAATGAAAAAAAAATAACGGTTCCGGGCCTTCTTTGAGGATTCTTCTTTAATGAGATTCAGGTATAATTTGAATAGAAAAGGGATGGCATTAGGGAAATGGTTCTGAGAGATACTAAAGTAACATAATATTTTTTGAGCATAAAAATATACAAATTGATGGCAATTGCGTTTCCTGCGTGTCTATGCCAGAACAACTTGTCCCTTTTACTTGGGGGACTGTCGTTAACTTTCCAACAGATAGTTTCACTAGTGATGAAGGCATTATACGCAATATGAATTTCTAATACCTCGCAAACTAGAATCAGTGAGGAGAGAATTTATGTTGTGTATAAGTATCCATTGACAATACATCCCAATTTCAAGATAAAACACGTATCTCTAATAATCACAAATACCTATGTTCTTATCAACCGCCTAAAATTAAATTAGTTAGTTTGAAAAATAAAGTGTAAAGTTTTTTCACAAACGCGTCGCAGAAGGTATGCAATCAAGGGGAATTTGAAACGCTTAAGACAATGTTAGTAATGGTATCATTTATATTGGAACATTAGTTTGAGAAGGCTTACATATCCTATCAAATAATTTAGCTTTGAAGATGATGAAAAAATCTGGCGATAGGTGAAGGGTCAGAGGTACGCTGCAAACCGGGGCAATAAGGCCGACACAGGGATATGAAAGACTTAAAAATAAACATTAAAATGCGATGTTTGATTCAACTACTGACATGCAATTGTAGGGTTATTTCAGGACTAACTGTAATAACACAATTGTTGCAAATTAAATGAAACCGAGTTTGATTTTATTTATTTTTAATCAATATTAATAATGAAACAAGATTATTTTCTGGCATTATGCTAAATATTGTTTCATCGAGTTCAATTTCTTTATAAAAGAATGATGAGCAGTTCAGTAGAGGAGTAGAGTGATGAGCAGTTCAGTAGAGGAGTAGAATGATGAGCAGTTCAGTAGAGGAGTAGAATGATGAGCAGTTCAGTTGAGGAGTAGAATGATGAGCAGTTCAGTAGATGAGTAGAATGATGAGCAGTTCAGTAGAGGAGTAGAATGATAAGCAGTTCAGTAGAGGAGTTGAATGATGAGCAGTTCAGTAGAGGAGTAGAATGATGAGCAGTTCAGTTGAGGAGTAGAATGATGAGCAGTTCAGTAGAGGAGTAGAATGATGAACAGTTCAGCAGAGGAGTAGAATGATGAGCAGTTCAGTAGAGGAGTAGAATGATGAACAGTTAAGTAGAGGAGTAGAATGATGAGCAGCTCAGTAGAGGAGTAGAATGATGAGCAGTTCAGTAGAGGAGTAGAATGATGAGCAGTTAAGTAGAGGAGTAGAATGATGAGCAGTTCAGTAGAGGAGTAGAATGATGAGCAGTTCAGTAGAGGAGTAGAATGATGAGCAGTTCAGTAGAGGAGTAGAATGATGAGCAGTTCAGTAGAGGAGTAGAATGATGAGCAGTTCAGTAGAGGAGTAGAATGAACGGGCATTGATTATCGTACTCTGGTCAGATGATAGATCATTCCCGTTCACTCTGACCCAGTCGTGATATGGGCAACACTTCGTTCCCCAAATCACGACTTGTTATATAAAAGTCGTGATTGACGCAGCGTTTCCTTTAACGCAACGTTCGCTGCGTCAGATGACACGAGAGGCATCGAAAAAAGTTTAAACCTTTGCAGAAGACGCTTGGATATTAAAACGGTTTTAACAGAAATGGTCATATGAGATGGAAAAAGGAAACGCAAATAAAATAACAGGAATTTTTGAGCAAGCTGCCAGTGTCCGGTCGTAAAAAGTGCTCAAAAAAAAAATCATTGAAAGAAGAGGATGTTTTAGTTGGGGTAACGGGTAGTTTCATGAGAAGCAAAAAGTAACCGCACGTAATATAAACAAATGATTTTATTTTTCAACTATATTTACGGAAAAGGGGTACTCCAGATAAGAATAATGTTATCTGGCGATGGGCCAAACAATATCACAAACGGGCTGATTGCTCTAATATCTGTTGATTGGCTTCACAAATGCTTTAGTGCGTATGAAACGAATTGAGAGGTTCCTTCCCGTCTTCTCCACAGGCATCGAGTAAAACAGCGAAAAAAAGTCGGATAGCAGACTTAATGTTGAGAATTATATCATATTTCAAGCCGTTTTTATAAAGCAGTCTCTGCATGCAATCGTTATTTTTCATGAAATATTTAAAGATAGTAATTGAGAATATTTCGTCATTAAAATTGCAGTATAATTGATGAAACGTTTTTAACCACAAACAGATGTACGTAGCGTCAGACTGAACTCGTACATAATGTTTTTTTTTGCGCAGTGTATTGCACATGAACAAATCAAAATATTTTTTCAAATCGTTATATGCATCACGAGAATATTGAGAGTGGAAGGACTTGAGTGCATTCATCAATTGAATGTTTCTGCTAGTCATATCAACTAATACTCCCAGTAATCGATGTCGATATTAACTCCACGTATAAATTCATAGTTAAGTTATAATATAAGATGCACGATTACATGCAGGCAATACCATTACATGCAGGTGGTACCATTACATGCAGGCGATACCATTACATGCAGGCAATACCATTACATGAAGGTGGTAAAATTACATGCAGGCGATACCATTACATGCAGGCGATACCATTACATGCAGGCAATACCATTACATGCAGGTGGTACCATTACATGCAGGCGATACCATTACATGCAGGCGATACCATTACATGCAGGCGATACCATTACACGCAGGCGGTAACATTAAATGCAGGCGATACCATTACATGCAGGCGATACCATTACATGCAGGCGATACCATTACATGCAGGCAATACCATTACATGTAGGTAGTGCCATTACATGCAGGCGATACCATTACATGCAGGCGATACCATTAGATACAGGCGGTACCATTACATGCAGGCGATACCATTACATGCAGGCGATACCATTAGATACAGGCGGTACCATTACATGCAGGCGATACCATTACACGCAGGCGATGCAATTACATGCAGGTGATACCTTTACATGAAGGCAATACCATCACATGAAGGCGATACCATTACATGCAGGCGATACCATTGCATTTAGGCGATACCATTACACGAAGGCGATACAATGAGGTAAACACTTTTCAAGAAAATGCGGCTGTACCTGAGGTGTCGGGCTGTTCGTGAAGCTGTGCACATGCGCGTAAAAATCTTTGCACAAACAATTATCATTTCTTAAATTAAATTTTTGAATCACATTGTATCGTAAATCAGCATTGAATACTACGCCTAAAATTTCCTAATCTGCCGCATTCAGCGGCGGAATTTATTTAAAATCATCAAATTATGTCCTATTTATTTTTTTGTTAGCGGGTATGAAACATGTAGAACAGCAAACAAGAATCTGCGCCAACGACCTATTTCATCACATCATCTAATCCTCCTGCACTAACAATCCGTGTGCCCTCCAGAAAACAAACCAATACATCTTAAGTTCTGATTGCACCCAACAGATCAGTGGTAAATCGGAGGTTGTCGTTTCAAGTCACGTGGGGACGGAACTTTTAATGTTTATGTTTCGTTTCTTTTCAATAGCATGGAACCTTTAACAATAGACCGGATGGGGGGAAGGATTCGAGGATGAGTTAACATCTAAGTTCACTTTATGAAGATGATCTATTCAAAGGGCAAACGCGGTCCAAAAGGCCACCTGGACATTCGTCCTTAATTCTGGTCAGGTTTGTTCACCTTGTGAAAGAACCTGCAAATTCACCTTTAACGTTATACACTCGGTAACAAACATTACATTACAAAATGTACGGAAAAAATCCGATAGTGGCAAGAACTCAAATATTATAAACATCGAATTATACTTCCATCACCGAAACGCAAAAGCCTGTTTGGTGTGTGTGTGGACTCGTGGAAGGCACTGACTTGATGCCGTAACTGTCAGCCTTCTGGTATGGCAGACAAGGATCTTGTGTTACATTTTGTACCTACAGTTGTGATGCAAAACTTTATATTTAAAACCTGGGTATGAATAATACACAACCTAGTATAGAGAAGTCGGGAGAACAAGTGAGTGCAGAGCGCCGGCTGGACGTTATGCTCTGCACTGTGGCGCGGGCTCTGCACTGTGGCGCGGGCTCTGCACTGTGGCGCGGGCTCTGCACTGTGGCGCGGGCTCTGCACTGTGGCGCGGACTCTGCACAGTGGCTCGGGCTCTGCACTGTGGCGCGAGCTCTGCACTGTGGCATGGGCTCTGCACTGTGGCGCGGGCTGATGCAACATCGTGATTGTTGACACTACACAAATCAACTCTTTCTGCCCGTTTTACAGGTTGGCTCAATGGTCTTTAACCTCAGCCACATACCGTCGGGGATGATTAAATGTGAATCCAGTGGTTGTTTTAACACTTATGATGTGCCGTTGGTGTTCTTTGAAGGGTTGCAGTTCGGCATCTGGAAAGTCTGTAGTACTCTCCAATGACTCGAGGTGTTCCCTGATCGAGATTGTGGTTCAGAGATTCGGTGGAGCACTGGAGCAAGTGGCGGTTTGATGCTGACACCGGCTCTGAAATGCCTTTCCCTAAAACACATCCCCGGTGGTGATAAGGGGATGCATTTGGTATTGCTGAATATAGGACCCATCATCAAAAATATACATGATATCTACATTTCACTTGCCATAAAAATAGAAAGTGCTGTAGAAAGGAGGCATTTCAGATGGAACATTGATGATTATTAGTGCATTGGGGTTAGTGATCCTGATGTCATGGAGTCGGTAATCTGGAAGCTGGGAATAGTGATCCTGATGTCATGGAGTCGGTGATCTGGAAGCTGGGGTTAGTGATCTTGATGTCGTGGAGTCGGTAATCTGGAAGCTGGGGTTAGTGATCCTGATGTCATGGAGTCGGTAATCTGGAAGCTGGGGTTAGTGATCTTGATGTCATGGAGTCGGTAATCTGGAAGCTGGGGTTAGTGATCCCGATGTCATGGAGTCGGTAATCTGGAAGCTGGGGTTAGTGATCTTGATGTCATGGAGCCGGTGATCTGGAGGCTTCTGGCATTCCCTCAGTGCTGTGAGGTGGCTGCATTGTTGCTGCACCGTGGCTGCATTGTTGCTGCATTGTTGCTGCATTGTGGCTGCATTGTGGCTGCATTGTGGCTGCATTGTGGCTGCATTGTGGCTGCATTGTGGCTGCATTGTGGCTGCATTGTTGCTGCATTGTGGCTGCATTGTGGCTGCATTGTTGCTGCACTGTGGCTGCATTGTTGCTGCATTGTTGCTGCATTGTGGCTGCATTGTGGCTGCATTGTGGCTGCATTGTGGCTGCATTGTGGCTGCATTGTGGGTAGTGCACTTGAACATCGCTTTTTTGTGTCATACGGTATGTCAAGTGACCTATCTCAGAATAGTGTTAAACATTTTACATATGAAGACATGGTATAAAATGAGTTTATTCATGAACGATTGTTACTCGGATGACAAGGCTATGACCCGACCAAAAATGGATTGGTTTAATGGCATTAGGCCTACTCACGGGACAAAACATTTTGACGATTACAGTGATGATTTGTGACACACAGCTTACTCTGCACTGAGTGGCTGATGTCTTCTGACTTATAATTTGAAGGATTAACTTGTATCTACATTTGTTTTAAGGCGAGGGTATGACAGGACATCGCATCAGGACGAGACCTTACAGAACTTTTGAGATCTAAAGCACCTCCCCGCTAGCGCCTCGTGTGTATCACCACAAGCGCCGCTTGTTTATCACCACAAACGCCTCGTGTGTATCACCACAATCACCTCGAGTGCATTACCACAAGCGCCTCGTGTGTATCACCACAAGCGCCTTGTGTGTATCACCTCAAGCGCCGCTTGTTTATCACCACAAGCGCCTCGTGCATATCACCACAAGCGCCTCGTGTGTATCACCACAGGCACCTCGTCGTGTGCATGACAAGAAGAAAAAATGATGTTGAACTTACTGTTTGATTTGATTTTATATTCTATTCTTACACTCGCTCTACCGTTAGGGTATGAGCGATACGAAAGCATTGAAATCCCCTTCCGAAGTCGCTTCTCCAAAGCTATTAAGTTCAAAATAACGTATAAAGAGGCCGTTTTGTATTTTCCGCAGAACAAAATTGACCTCGTGGTATTCATACTCTTTCCTTTTTCTGTTCGAGCGTTTCATTTTACAGAATACACTGTGCTTAGTTCGTTCCCAACATTACATTATGCCTTTCATTGAGGTCTGTAGGGTCCCATTCATAGATAATATTTGATAGAAACAAGGTTTCATAACTAATAGCAGTCTTTGTTAGTTTACTAAAATTGCATATGTTTGGATTTCGTTTACAGCAAAATTTTGGGATAAGCTCTGCTCCAGTGTCCTACGATGCAACCAGCTTGTGCTTATAGGTTACATATTACGGTAAGTGAATCGTTTAATTTTGTATGGAAATTAAATAAGTTTTGTAAGCCCACTAGAGTCCAACACTACTTATTGATCGGGCTATGCTCGACCCAACCGCTTGAGCCCTAATGGGTTAGAGTTGAGTTGAATAGTTTTTGCCTTTATTTTTCGTTTTGCCAGTGTGGTCTGGCCTGAGTCAGAAGGCCCGTTTATGAAAAATTATTTGCCGAGTTTACATTCAAAGTTAACATGTGAGGCTCTTCGTTCATAGCTTCTAGTTATCGATCCATCAATTAATTTCATCATACTAATTGTTTCCTAGATAAACACTCCGTCCACCTCGTGGGTTTGAGGGCACAAATATTTTATTTGATTATAGCAATGTTGAGTGCGTGTACAAAGAGTCGAATGACAGAAGCTGTCGTATGTTATTCCATTGCTCCCAAAAATTCTTTGCCTTTCGTTTCAGTTCATCAGTTCACTTGTTGGTAGGAGGAATATATTCTGTATATGTCTTTAATTTACCCATAAACACCTTGTATTTCTTTACCGATGCTATACTCTTATTATTTCCAAGCATTCCACCGTCACATATAATAACTCAGTTTCAATTCCTGCTTTTTATCAATATCATAATTCTTTCCAACGTACTCCCTCATTATTTATTGCCTTGATTATGGCAGGTCCTCCGAGGCAATATGAGGGGAGACAAAGCAGTTCATCTCCGCTCTGACCAGCAGCAGATAATGCTGAGTCAGCGCAACAACCATAAATAAGACTGATGTCTTCTGCTTGCTAGCCTCAGGATGGAGGAGTAGCAATCTCAATCCGATTTGATCATATTTATCAATTTTCCAGAATATAGTTACTATGAATGAAGGATGTAATATAAGAAGAATTCCTGTTCCATTTAGATTAATCATGTTATAAAAAATTGAATGGAAAACACATTAATTTCTGCAAAACATGCAAATGAAAGAACGTATAAAATTTCTAGGCAAATTACCAACGATTCGTCATTAATGAGACAGAGAACGGAAACGAAATTCACCTGAAAATGACTCAATATTGACGTTAAACAAAAACTTGAACGTAATTAGGTCAGAGATATTCAGGTAAGGCTAATGTCTGGCTAATGAAGTTAGAGGTGGTGTATTCAGGTAAGGCTAATTTCTGGCAATTGAAGTTAGAGGCGGTGGCTTCTAATCCTTGGGATATCAATAGAATGAGGTGAGGTCATAAATCGAAATTTCTATGGCACATTATTTAATTTACAGAGCTGCATCACAGCTACGATGGTTCATCTTATTATGTATCGCCTTACCTGCCTTTAGGATATAGGCTTATCCCTTAGCTGCATCACAGCTACGATGGTTCATCTTATTATGTATCGCCTTACCTGCCTTTAGGATATAGGCTTATCCCTTAGCTGCATCAGAGCTGCGATAGTTCATCTTATTATGTATCGCATTACCTGCCTTTAGGATATAGGCTTATCCCTTCTGAGGCCGTCCTGACCTGATGCGGGAACGATGGCGCCGTACAAAAAAAGGAATTTGGCCCAGTCTAGCATCATCTTTCTCAATACGTGGACAAATTCCCGCGCCGTGCTGGAATACTGAGCAGAAGGCGTGCTGCGGGAGGAGACAGAGGCCAAGCTGACGACGGGTTCAGAAAGCGCTCAGGGAGGGCTTAGATACCGTGCTGAGGGAGAATGGTTCAGAGGCCGCTCTGAGGGAGAGGTGGTGCTGAATGAGGTATTAGTGACCGTAACCTACATGCTCACAATTACTGCCTCCTAGATGCTTTAGACGAGCTGAATGAGGTATTAGTGGTCGTTACCTACATGATCACAATTACTGCCTTCTAGATGCTTTAGACGAGCTGAATGAGGTATTAGTGACCGTAACCTACACGATCACAATAACTGCCTCCTAGATGCTTTAGACGAGCTGAATGAGGTATTAGTGACCGTAACCTACATGATCACAATTACTGCCTCCTAGATGCTTTAGACAAGCTGAATGAGGTATTAGTGATCGTAACCTACATGATCACAATTACTGCCTTCTAGGTGCTTTAGACGAATCGCATGAATCTCATGGCATGATTAACAATAGATGAGCTTATGCCCATGCCATAGGCCATGGATGGCTTCTTCTCCATTGATCACTAATAGATTGGTCTGTTTCGAGCTCTTTGAATTTACCATCCCACTAATCTTATATTGTGATGTTAACTTAATGTTGACGAATTACATACTATGTAAATGTGTAAATAGAAGTGATTTTTGCGTGCACCGTATTTACATTTCCTTGCAAGTGAGGGCGGGAGTGAGGGTAAAACTGTCGGGTTAGTGCGGCTTACAGCGACCGATCAGTACCATGGAGGTATAATAGGTCAGTACTCATCGAGACGTCACAATGAGATGTTCGCGTTCGCTGCTCCATCAGACAGGCGACGGCGCAGAGGGCCCACTATTAAACTCAGTGTCGATACATTAATAAATATCCTCGTAAAACTGTTTTTTAGAGACCTTTGGTTATACTACCATCCTAATGTGCAATAAGGTATAAACATAAAATTACATTCATTTTCTAAAGTGTAGTCAATTACATGCGAACTTTAAAAACCCTGATGGTGTGAGGCATGGAGTACGCGTGTACCTGTAGGGCATGTGAAGCAGGGTTACCCTGATGGTGTTAGGCATGGAGTACGCGTGTACCTGTAGGGCATGTGAGGCAGGGTTACTCTGATGGTGTGAGGCATGGAGTACGCGTGTACCTGTAGGGCATGTGGGGCAGGGTTACCCTGATGGTGTGAGGCATGGAGTACGCGTGTACCTGTAGGGCATGGAAGATAGGGTTACGTTAAAAATGTTATCCGAATCCACTCGTGAACCGAATAAATTACATTATAAAAATTTTCAAGATCAAGTTTACTAAATAATCCATTTGATTCACGAATGAATTCTGTTGTGTTAACTAGCATTTTGTCTATTTCTATGCTTCAAACGTTCCAGTCGTTTTAGTATAATTAAAATACAAACTCAGTTTTTTCGAGGAACGATAGGCAGCGTCTAACTTGACAACGGCCAACTCGATTTTAATATAATTCCTTGATTTATTTCTAACTACAACCGTACCATTTTTGATGATACAATCATTGCCTTATAAGCTACCATTTTGCTTTGTTTTCTATAACAGATGTATATTCATCCAACTTGTGTACTCCAACATTGTATCATTTCTGACTGTCAATCATTTAATCATTTCCTAGCGGTCTTGAAGTGTGTATATTGAATATTCAATTGTTTTTTTTATATGTGTGTGTGTGTGTATAACTTATGTCGCCTATTCAACCCTTAATTATTTAATACAATGGTTTAGACCCATCCACACAATATGTTAGTGCTTTTCGATTTTCCCAAGCCTATATTGGATTCATATCCTCCGTATAATTCATGTTATCCATCCATGTTTTTGTCATCGTACAATAATGTAGTCAACTCATTACAATATGTTAGCACATTTTGATGTCCCAACCCCATGTTCTCGGGACTCTAACCACATGCATGCGTGATTTGCCACCACATGTACTTGTTTTTTTCCACACCCAAGTGTTTCGTTGTTTATCAGCCCCCAAGTACTTTTATTTTCTCAACCCCGCCTGTCACTGTTTTTTCCAACACTATGTAGTCGTTTTTTTCTTTTCTTTTTCCAAAATAGACATTTCTGTATGTGCAAAGATGATACTATTGTGAATAATATTTTCGCTCCATGTAATCCGAACCGGCAGCCCCTAGAGATGAGCAGTGACAAATTCAAATTGAACTTTCGAAGAACGATAGGTAGCTCCCAGCTTTAACAGAGGCCAACTCGACGAGAATATAACT
>SDVV010030262.1:0-11698 GCA_016164225.1 Gammarus roeselii | reverse complement strand
GGACAGGTATAATGGTAACGAGCTTAATAACCATGATAATCTGGAAAGGGACAGGTATAATGGTAACGAGCTTAATAAACATGATAATCTGGAAAGGGACAGGTATAATGGTAACGAGCTTAATAACCATGATAATCTGGAAAGGGACAGGTATAATGGTAACGAGCTTAATAAACATGATAATCTGGAAAGGGACAGGTATAATGGTAACGAGCTTAATAACCATGATAATCTGGAAAGGCACAAGTATAATGGTAACGAGCTTAGTAACCATGATAATCTGGAAAGGGACAGGTATAATGGTAACGAGCTTAATAACCATGATAATCTGGAAAGGGACAGGTTTAATGGTAACGAGCTTAATAACCATGATAATCCGGAAAGGGACAGGTATAATGGTAACGAGCAAAGTAAACTAAATTAAATAATTTAGAAATAACTTAGAATGTGATAATATAATTCTGTACATTTGAAGCGGGATGGATTGCTTATTAATTGATGTGGATAGTGATTTCCAGCTGGATTTATTTTAGGGTTGATGAGGACATTGAATTAAATGATGACTCAAATGATGACAGCAAAAAATGACAGCAAATGATGACAGCAAATTGCATAACATTAACCAGTCTTAGTTACTTATCGAATTAATCAGTTATTCCAGTAAAAAATCTATATTCGTTCTGAGAATAATCCCCACTTACGCACGGAGTGGTTTGATGTCGTGGATATAAGAAGGGTGATTGCTAGAATAATCCGTTTCCAAGCTGTTTGTTCCTAATGGAAGCGAATGAGTTGTTTGTGTTCGCCTGAGTCACCTTCTACATTTAAGCTACGCTTATGCTGCGGAAATTGTTCATTGTAACATAAATACTCTTTCCAGGCAGGCAATGTTGCTAAGGGGATTCATAGTGGCCCACATACAAACACTTCCTAAAGTCAATTTGTGAAATTTGGTCCAGTTGGTGTAGTTGCACGAATTTATCAGTCATCAGATAAAATTGAAATCTATTTTAGCATGAGCGATCCTATGTGATGACTTATATTTTTTAAATTAATCTGAGTAATATTATTGCAGTAGCCTCTATATTCCACAAATCTAGCCGAAAAATCAATTTGACTATATATGACATTTTGACGCCTCTTTTAAATACCGGCGTCAGAATATCTTGACATCGGTACACCCTAGAAATGTTTTAGTTCAAAGTGTGATAATTCGTATTCAATATGGAATACAGTTTTAGTTGCGAATGAATAAGAATTAGAGGTTTTGTATCCTTGATAAGTCTGTCGCTATGCATTGTTCCTCCTCTTGTTTCATCACAAGTCATGAGCAGCTTGAACAAAAGAGTAATGGCACTTCACGAGGAAGGATTATCTTGAGAAATTGTTGGCGTAAAGCCTGAAAGATAACAGCAAAATAAGCCTTCAGACCAGCCAAAATGATCTCCTGTTAAAGTAGCATCAATGACGTGAGATAAAGTGTCTGTTTTGAGGCAGTGTCTGTTCAGAGGCAGTGTCTGTTCAGAGGCAGTGTCTGTTCAGAGGCAGTGTTTGTTCTGAGGCAGTGTCTGTTCTGAGGATGTATCTGTTCTGAGTCAGTGTCTGTTTTGAGGCAGTGCCTGTTTAGAGGCAGTCTGTTCAGAGGCAGTGTCTGTTCTGAGGTAGTGTCTGTTTTGAGGCAGTGTCTGTTCAGAGGCAGTCTGTTCAGAGTCAGTGTCTGTTCTGAGACAATGTCTGTTCTGAGGCAGTGTCTGGTCTGAGGTAGTGTCTGTTCGGGGGCAGTGTCTGTTCTGAGGCAGTGTCTTCAGAGGCAGTGTCTGTTCAGAGGCAGTGTCCGTTTTGAGGCAGTGTCTGTTCTGAGGCAGTGTCTGTTCTGAAGAAGGGTCTGTTCTGGAGCAGAGTCTGTTTGATGCAGAGTCTGTTCTGAGGCAGTGTCTGTTCTGAAGCAGGGTCTGTTCTGGAGCAGAATCTGTTTTGAGGCAGTGTCTGTTCTGAAACAGGATCTGTTCTGTAGCAGAGTTTGTTTGAAGCAGTGTCGGTTCGGAAGCAGTGTCTGTTTTGAGGCTGTGTCTGTTTTGAAAATGTGTCTGTTCTGAGGCAGTGTCTGTATTGAAGATGTGTCTGTTTTGAGGCACTGTCTGTTATGAAGATGTGTCTGCTCTGTGTCAGTGTCTATTCTGAAGATGTGTCTGTTCTGGGGCAGTGTCTGTTTTGAAGATGTGTCTGTTCTGGGGTAGTGTCTGTTTTGAAGATGTGTCTGTTCTGGGGCAGTGTCTGTTTTGAAGATGTGTCTGTTCTGAGGCAGTGTCTGTTTTGAAGATGTGTCTGTTCTTAGGCAGTGTCTGTTTTGAAGATGTGTCTGTTCTGAGGCAGTGTCTGTTTTGAAGATGTGTCTGCTCTGAGGCAGTGTCTGTTCTGCAGCGGTGTCTTTTCTGAAGCAGTGTTTGTTCTGAACAGTGTTAGTTTTGTAGCAATGTCTGTTCTGCAGCAGTGTCTATTCTGAAGCAGTGTCTGTTCTGAACAGTGTTAGTTCTGAAGCAATGTCTGTTCTGCAGCAGTGTCTATTCTGAAGCAGTGTCTGTTTTGAAGATGTGTCTGTTATGGGGCAGTGTCTGTTGTGAAGATGTGTCTGTTCTGAGGCAGTGTCTGTTTTTAAGATGTGTCTGGTCTGAGGCAGTGTCTGTTTTGAAGATGTGTCTGCTCTGGGGCAGTGTCTGTTTTGAAGATGTGTCAGCTCTGAGGCAGTGTCTGTTCTGGAGCAGTGTCTATTCTGAAGCAGTGTCTGTTCTGAACAGTGTTAGTTCTGAAGCAATGTCTGTTCTGCAGCAGTGTCTATTCTGAAGCAGTGTCTGTTTTGAAGATGTGTCTGTTATGGGGCAGTGTCTGTTTTGAAGATGTGTCTGTTCTGAGGCAGTCTGTTTTGAAGATGTGTCTGGTCTGAGGCAGTGTCTGTTTTGAAGATGTGTCTGCTCTGGGGCAGTGTCTGTTTTGAAGATGTGTCTGCTCTGGGGCAGTGTCTGTTTTGAAGATGTGTCTGCTCTGAGGCAGTGTCTGTTTTGCAGCAGTGTCTTTTCTGAAGCAGTGTCTGTTCTGAACAGTGTTAGTTCTGTAGCAATGTCTGTTTTGCAGCAGTGTCTTTTCTGAAGCAGTGTCTGTTCTGAACAGTGTTAGTTCTGTAGCAGTGTCTGTTCTGCAGCAGTGTCTATTCTGAAGCAGTGTCGGTTCCGAACAGTGTCAGTTCTGTAGCAATGTCTGTTCTGCAGCAGTGTCTATTCTGAAGCAGTGTCGGTTCTGAATCAGTGCAGAGTATATTCTGAACAAGGGAATGTTTGAAAGCAGTGTCGTTTCTAGATAATGAATGTTTTGAAGCAGAGTCTCCCAAAGCAGCGTCTTTTCTGGACACCGGTCGACAAAATCGAACTTTCCTAATACGTTCGGATGCTCACAACATTTGTAATTTGCACGGTCGTGTCTAGAATTTTTCTGCTGAAGGCCGATGAATACTAAGCGGGAAACTGCTTGCTTATCTTCACGGCTCCTCACTGAGGGTTCAGAGAGATTCTCTTGTTGATTTAACTAGCTCCAAACACTATCTAACACTGTTTATAACTAACACTGTTTATATCAGCGGTACGACTTAACACTGTATCATGCACTATTTCTAGCTCTGTATCTATCACTGTAACTAAGGCTGTATCTTATACTGTATCTAATATTGTTTTCAACGCTGTATCTGGCCCTGTATTTAACACTGTCTATAGCTCTGTTTTCAATACTGTATTCAACACTATAACTAACGCTGTATCTAATACTGTATCTATCACTCTAACACTATAACTTCAGCGGTACAACCAGTATTGTCATCAGCGGCACGACAAGCACCATCAGCGGCACGACAAGCACCATCAGCGGCACGACATGCACCATCAGCGGCACGACAAGCACCATCAGCGGCACGACAAGCACCATCAGCGGCACGACAAGCACCATCAGCGGCACGACAAGCACCATCAGCGGCACGACTTAACACTGCATCTAACGCTGTATGTAAACCTGTAACTGACTAGTACTGTGTATTCAGCGGGCGACAAATGAGAAAAAGACCTCCCTCCCCTCTCCTGTTGTTTAAATGTCCACTAATCGATGAGCCCTTCTTCCGTTGCCGGTAATGGAAACAAATGATTACGATATGAACAAATGCTGAAAGTGATTGGAAGAACAGTTATCTAAAAACAGTATTACCTACCCTAATTTTCACGATAAATAAATCAAACTGTTGGGATTGATGAAAGAAAATTGTATATTGCAGACAAAGAGCGAAATTCAGTGGAAGCAGATTTACCGCACACGAATAGAAATGGAACTGCAGGCTAAGGAAACATCTCTGAACATTCCCAAACGATTCATTGGGCTACACATCCCTTGACGATAACAAGCATGCATGGGGAGCACATCACTTGACGATTATAAGCATTCGTGGGCTGCACATCACTTGACGATAACAAGCATGCATGGGGAGCACATCACTTGACGATAACAAGAATTCGTGGGAGCACATCACCTGACGATAACAAGCATTCGTGGGCTGCACATCACTTGACGATAACAAGCATTCATGGGGAGCAGATCACTTGACGATAACAAGCATTCACGGGGAGCACATCACTTGACGATAACAAGCATTAATTGGGAGCACATCATTTGACGATAACAAGCATTCATGGGGAGCACATCACCTGACGATAACAAGCATTCGTGGGGAAATCAATGGAACGAAATCACTTCGACTGATAAACATTAAATAGGCATTCGTGCGATGCGCACGACTGGCATCTGCCAATAATTCCTGAACTGATTGATTCGGTTACTGGCAAGAGAGAGAGATTTCATTACCGCATGAACAAGGGGCATTACTGTCCTGAGAGACAAGTCATCAGGGGCATTACTGTCCTGAGAGACAAGTCATCAGGGTCATTACTGTCTAGAGAGACAAGTAGTCAGGGTCATTACTGTCCAGAGAGACAAGTAATCAGGGTCATTACTAGAAAGAGAGACAAGTCATCAGGGGCATTACTGTCCTGAGAGACGAGTCATCAGGGTCATTACTGTCTAGAGAGACAAGTAATCAGGGTTATTACTGTCCAGAGAGACAAGTAATCAGGGTCATTACTAGAAAGAGAGACAAGTAATCAGGGTCATTACTGTCCAGAGAGACAAGTAATCAGGGTCATTACTATCCAGAGAGACAAGTAAATAGGGCCATTACTATCCAGAGAGACAAGTTATCAGGGTCAGTACTGTCCAGAGAGACAAGTAGTCAAGGTCCTTACTTTCCAGAGAGTCAAGTAATCATGGTCATTACTATCCAGAGAGACAAGTATTCATAGTCATTACTATCCAGAGAGACAAGTGAGCAGGGTCATTACTATCCAGAGAGACAAGTAAATAGGGTCATTACTATCCAGAGAGGCAAGTAATCATGATCATTACTATTCAGAGAGACAAGTAATCATGGTCATTACTGTCCAGAGAGACAAGTAGTCAAGGTCCTTTCTATCCAGAGAGACAAGTAATCATGGTCATTACTATCCAGAGCGACAAGTAATCAGGGTCATTACTATTCAGGGAGACAATTATTCAGGGTCATTACTGTCTAGAGGGACAAGTAATCAGGGTCGTTACTATCCAGAGACAAGTATTAAGGGTCGTTACAGTCCAGAGAGACAAGTAATCAAGGTCATTACTGACTAGAGAGACAAGTAATCAGGGTCGTTACTATCCAGAGACAAGTAATCAGGTTCATTACTATCCAGAGAGACAGGCAGTCAGGTTCATTAATGTCCAGAGAGACAAGTAATCAGGGTCGTTACTGTCCAGTAGGGACAAATAATCAGGTTCATTACTGTCCAGAGAGACAAGTAATCAGGGTCGTTACTGTCCAGTAGGGACAAATAATCAGGTTCATTACTGTCCATAGAGACAAGTAATCACGGCCATTACTGTCTAGAGAGACAAGTTTGCTCGTTATATTCGGATATCTTAAACGGCGCAGGTTGATATACTAAACACCCATTGACCTTTAGACCTAACACGACTAGATTGTGTAGTTTATTTGTGTAGTGTGTATTACACGGCACCCAACGATGTGCTCATCGACGTGAATGATCTAGTACTGTTTTTCCTATTATTAAACGAGTAGGAAACGAGGAAACTGCGACGAGACAACCAACTACTTGCAATTGTTGTTGGGTGGGTAGAACTACCTACATCCAGTTTGAACCCTTGCTTGATTATATCTGCAAATATTGATTAACGTCCATAAAAAATACTCTTGCTCGTTTTTGCGATCACTGAATATACATTTTTTGTATCATTTGTGATATAACCTGATCAAATTATGACAATGTAATGTTGTTCAACTAACATACAATCCAATACACGAAAAACAATTCAAACTTTATTTCTAATGAATAACTGGCGTTACAAAATAATCTTCATCAGCCTCTAAACATGCAACGTAACTGAATCCCTGATTTCAACTTGTTGGCTGGAAGACTCATAACGAGACGTTTTTTTTAAAATATCTCACAAGTAGATGGATTTTTTCCATAAAATCATTGGCCAGCAAGCGCAATTAACTAAGACCAGCAACTACTAGAAACCGTCTTCTCACTGGTTGTCTATTGGACATCGGGTAGCCAATGCCCGCGCCAGCGTCCCTCTCCCGGTGACACTGTCATGATCTGCGATATGGGCACCAGTGCAGTAAAATACCGCTATTGAGATCAACGGAGCAAACAGCTCGGTCTATTTGAAAGGAATTAAATGGGATTGTTCCGGGGATACCTTTTCGCGATTGATTAATTTCTCATCTACTGCTTGTCAAAGTATGCATACCTGCAGTAGAGCAATGGTCACAAGGTATGTTCAGAATTTGAATAATGGAAACTAAACAAAGGTCGACCCGCAGATTGAAGGATCAATCACACCTGACCCAATGGAGCCTGACCAATCACAAATAATTTATTTTAAAACTGCTGCTGTAAAAGGAAAATAAAAATTGGAAAACTGCAAGGGGTAGTTAATAAGAGAAATGCCTGTGAGTCTATTTGGTGCTCTGTTCAGAAACTGAAATGAACGAGGCCGTTCGTTCTACTGTGTTCTGTAGGACCGGGATCGTTTGATTTGTTCCACATCAAGTTCGAGACCTGTATGTAGTTAAAGCCTTGTGCTGTATTTTCTTAGAGCTGGACGGCAAACACTGGGGTGTGAAAGCCCGCACGGCCTCTTGATCGAGCAATTATGAACCGTTGAGCAGGCACACGACTTGATACGATCTCAATTAATCGAGCAGTATCTCTCCCAGCACTTTATTGGTCCCTCTATTTTGGGGTATTGTGGATACCACGAGCCACATTAGTACGCACCCACTCTACAGATGTGGGCATGTGGGCAATATATTAGTTGCACACTTATACAGGTCAAGAACTGATTCAAGGGTCATGCTACAATCCTTAAGAAGGATTTTGTAGCACAGTGAAAATAAAGTCCTCGTAAGAATGGATAGGCGGTTGAACATGACCACATATTACGTACCATTCTCAACTGAGGTAATATCACGTATGTATGCACATTGTACCATTTCGTACCATCCCATACCCTTCCGTACTATTCCGTACCATTGAATACTGAGGTAATCCCACTGATGACCGTACCACTTTACCATTCCGTACCATTGTATAATGAGGTAATCTCACGTACGCCCGTACCATTTTACTATTCCGTACCATTGAATACTGAGTTAATACCACGTATGCCCTCACCATTGTACCATTCCGTACCATTATATACTGATGTAATCCCACGTACGTCCGAACCATTGTACCATTCCGTACCATTGAATACTGAGGTAATCCCTCGTATGTCCGTACCATTGTACCATTCCGTACCATTGTATAATGAGGTAATCTCACGTATGCCCGTACCATTGTACCATTTCGTACCGATGTAAAATGAGGCAATCTCACGTATGCCCGTACCATTGTACCAGTTTGTACCAATGTATAATGAGATAATCCCACGTATGTCGGTACCATTGTACCATTCCGTACCATTATTTACTGAGGTAATCCCACGTATGTCCGTACCATTGTACCATTCCGTATCATTGCATACTGAGGGAATCCCACGTACGCCCGTCCGTACATTTGTACTACTATTCCGGACCGTTATATACTGAGGTAGTGAGGTAGTCCAACGTATGCACGTACCATTGTACCATTCCGTACCATTTAATACTGATGTAATCCCACGTGTGTCCGTACTATTCTACCATTACGTACCATTGAATACTGATGTAATCCTACGTATGTTCGTACTGTTCTACCATTACGTACCATTGAATAATGATGTAATCCCACGTATGTCCGTACTAATCTACTATTCCATACCATTGAAAACTGATGTGATCCCATGTATGTCGCACGTCCGAAGTTGTCGGACAAGAAGGATTTAAAATACAATAAAGTATTGGTCCGTCACGGCATCACAGGATGAACCTTGATATATCAATCATCTATATCACGCTGGTTGCACTTCGTGTACTCAAAAATTGTTCTAGGATTTGTAAAATATTCTAGTTTTATCGGAAATCTTATACTGTACGAATAAAAAGAGTATCGTCATATATCAATGGATTCGACAGTGCCCATGCACGAAACTAAAATCTCTTCTACAATCATTTATACAAAATTCGGACTGTCCGACAGCCACGTAAACGAAGATAAGAACCGTCTGACCACTGTGACTGCACCAATAACATCTGTACGACAGTCGTGGGTACGACAGTAAGAACAGTACGACCATCGCTAACGTGGTACCATGGAGTGCCCAACATTAGTGGAAAAGTACGTGTGTTAATTGAGCTGATTATTAATCTGTTTATTTGCATTAACTATTGACTTAGGAGAAATGAATTAGCTCGTGTGCATGGTCACCGAAACATTACTCATTCTCTTTGTACAAATCGTTATAATTGCATTCACAATATCTGAGCGGCCCATTCCTTGCCATCTTCATGAAGATGAACTGCAGTTCCTGTGTGGTGACTCAGATTAGCACGCTAATCCCCGGTACTATCTTCGTCATTCTATAGCTGCTCCAGTTGCTGTGTGGTGACTCTGATTAGCACGCTGATCCCCGGTACTATCTTCGTCATTCTATAGCTGCTCCAGTTGCTGTGTGGTGACTCAGATTAGCACGCTAATCCCCGGTACTATCTTCGTCATTCTATAGCTGCTCCAGTTGCTGTGTGGTGACTCTGATTAACACGCTAATCCCCGGTACTATCTTCGTCATTCTATAGCTGCTCTTTATTATGCAAATCAAGTAACACAAAAACTATCATAGCTTTTAATTTCTCGCAATAGTTTAGGCATCTTTAGTGGGCGATTGGAAAGGAGTGACGTCGCCATGTTGTTGTGAGTTCATGAAGAGACAATCTATATGTGCTACATATTTGACGACAGCGCATATTGTTTATCGGCGTTACATTTGGGAATGATGTTGAAGTTATATTTGTGAGTGATGTTGAAGTCACATTTGTGAGTGATGTTGAAGTTACATTTGTAAGTGATGTTGAAGTTACAGTTGTGAGTGATGTTGGAGTTACATTTGTGAGTGATGTTGAAGTTACATTTGTGAGTGATGTTGAAGTTACATTTGTGAGTGATGTTGAAGTTACATTTGTGAGTGATGTTGGAGTTACATTTGTGAGTGATGTTGAAATCCACACTTTGCTATCGGTTTCATCAAGACGATCGAGTGAATTTTGGTTAGTCAATGCCAGATCCTTTTTTGGAGATCAATAATTCACAGACACCGGAAGATAAGAGGTACACAGTTTTAAGTCATTTGCCTAATATTATAGGTACGAAATCCAGACAGTATCGGACGTACCCGCACACATCATTTGTTGACCTCATCCTCACGTCTGGTGCCCACGTTCGTGACACTGGAGGGACGAAATGTTGTACTAACATCAAATATTTACTTAACAGTACATCGTCGTGAAGTACTTCCTGTTGCGGATATCAACTACGAGACCATGGCAGGTGCCGCAATATAGTTATTTGCATCAGGGATTCGAAACTTCATAGTATAAATCACAATCCATCTGCTTGTATAAGTGATCTGGTAAAGTTGGATCATTTAGTACAGCCTTGCAGGGAGCCTGCAATGATCATTTAGTACAGCTTTGCAGGGAGCCTGCAATGATCATTTAGTACAGCTTTGCTGAGGTTGTGCGCCGGGAAGTTCCTGACGTGGTTAGTAGCCTCCCAAGATCAAATGATACTACATCGAAGTACTGAAGTGAAGCTGGAACTGATGTTTCTATTCAATTATTATTAAGTGTGGGTTTGTATCAAATATTTTCTATTAGGGTCAAATGAAGAGCGTTCAAGGCCGAAATTTGCAAGGCCGAAATTTTCTTCAAAATAACTTTTGATACCAAACAGCTAAAGCATGTCGTGAAACATCAATATCACTACCGAACAACTGAAGCATATCGTGATTACAATTTATTCGAATACATTATGACTAGGAATAAGAATCAATGCTCCATCCATATTGTATAAGGGAGTGACCGCTTAGAGGTTGGCATTCTCGAACGGTCTTCTGCGCAGCCTTCCCGTAAATAAGTTACAGCTCCCTGAATGTCGGTCCAGATTAGGAGCTATCATTGGTCAGCTCCCTGAATGTCGGTCCAGATTAGGAGCTATCATTGATCAGCTCCCTGAATGTCGGTCCAGATTAGGAGCTATCATTGGTCAGCTCCCTGAATTTCGAGGCAGATTAGGAGCTATCATAAGTCAGCACCCTGAATGTCGAGCCAGATTAGGAGCTATCATTGGTCAGCTCCCTGAAGGTCGAGCCAGATTAGGAACTATCATTGGTCAGCTCCCTGAAGGTCGAGCCAAATTAGGAACTATCATTGGTCAGCTCCCTCAAGGCCGAGCCAGATTAGGAGCTATCATTGGTCAGCTCCCTGAAGGTCGAGCCAGATTAGGAACGATCTTTGGTCAGCTCCCTGAAGGCCGAGCCATATTAGGAGCTATCATTGGTCAGCTCCCTGAAGGTCGAGCCAGATTAGGAACTATCATTGGTCAGCTCCCTGAAGGCCGAGCCAGATTAGGAGCAATCATTGGTCAGCTCCCTGAAGGTCGAGCCAGATTAGGAGCTATCATTGGTCAGCTCCCTGAAGGTCGAGCCAGAATAGTAGCATTAGGAGCTACCATTGGTCAGCTCCCTGAAGGTCGAGCCAGATTAGTAGAATTAGGAGCTACCATTGGTCAGCTCCCTGAAGGTCGAGCCAGATTAGTAGCATTAGGAGCTACTGTTATAACAGTCGTCATTTCGCTTCATTTTCTTCCCTAGATCATGCTGTCCTTCCATTTCTTCGTCTGCTGTCGTGGAAGGGACCACTCTCGATTGATTAATGGCTGCAGCTGTCGCGCAAGGCCGTGCCTCTTCGGCAGTTGCCGTGGGCCGCTAGGAGAAAGTTTGTGTTTCCTGATTCATACTTTAGCGTATTTTAAAGGATAAGGGAATATATTTCTCGCGTAAACACACTTCAGGCCACTAAAACTAAGGACGGGCTATCTTGTGATACTTCCCTTATTATGAAAATGAACACTAG
>SDVV010030261.1:0-11698 GCA_016164225.1 Gammarus roeselii | reverse complement strand
ATTTGGATTTTGCAGTATTGTGTGAATCGGCTTTGGACTCCCAGTGGGCCTGCTGTGCTGCTCTGCTTGTGCCTGCTGGTTCGTCTCCTGGTGCGGCAGCTGGTCTGTTTCTCTGGTGGATGGATCTGCTGGTGCTGGCAGCTGCTTCTGCTACCTATTGCCGAGATTCCTGAGCTTTGCAGCCTAACTGTAGCAGGCACCTCAGGGATTAGATAACTGTACCTCAGCTCCCCTGCCCTTCTGGCACTTGTTATAAAATCTAAGATTTTCTGTACAGTATGCAATTTTAGTCAGTTGTGAGATTGTAATTTCGGATTATATTATTAGAACATGAACACTTTCATTCTCCCTTGGTAGCACTTTGATATTGTTATACAATCTAGAACCGTTTGCCAGAGGACCTTAGAGATAGATATTAGTTTGTGCTGTTATCCAGGCCAGCCACTACTAAAGCGCGCATGGCTGTGCTGGCCTCTCCTGGCTTGGTGCAACTAACGACTGGGTATGCCGAGCCCTTGGGGGCCTGCAAAGGTAAGAAAAACTAGCTGAGTGCGTCAACACTGGGCCTTTCAGATTGAAAATGTCCAATGCGGATCAGAGTTACTCCAAATAGTGATCCTCTCGGAGTTATGGAAAATTTATCGACCACCTAGTTGCATATACTTCACAGCTCATGCTGTGGAGTTTTGTACAGTCGCAATACCTCTTTCTGCGGAGATGTTGAGCGGGGGAGGGGGGAAGAGAGGTGTATAGGCATAGCTGTGGAGCAACACAGGCCCTCTCACCTCCACTGCAATCCAGGTACTGACGTGCACACAACAAGATACCTCAAGAGTCAAGACTGACGCTTCCCAGGCAGCGGCGTAGTTCAACAGTACGCCGCTGCTTGGCAGCAGCGTGCTGGTTAAAGTTGGGCTTATATACTTGAAAATATCAAGTATATATGGGGTCATGAGGTGCAAGGGCAGTTGCCAACTATACACATGTTTGACACTTCATAATTTTTTTTTTTAATTTTCATTAATAAAAAATGAAATAAATAAAACGTTTGACATACCATTGGGGACATAATTGGCTATTAATTAACATATATGAAGCCGAAGACTCAATCTCTTCAACTGCTTGACCTATGAGCATTTTTGTGATACTGCATCAACATAGTGCCAGGTGCATCAACATAAGGCAGTGCGGAAAGTGTTGATGCACCAGGTTTCTGCCCCCCCCCCTTTGCTATAGAAAAAAAGTCTGAGGATATTTTCATGAACATATATATAGCTATATTGAAAGATGACAAATTTTTTGATTGCAAGTCTATAACCAACGTTCTAGGCATTATGACCCGGCATCACATTTTTTTTTCCAATGAAAAGAGGCAAAAAAGTGCGTCAACATTGGGCCCCTTACCCTACAGATACCTTCACCATATGCAAATAGTGTCAACTACCTGGGGTGACTCCCTGCATTTTCTACATACTTTGAAATCACTCTCAAGTAAACGATTGAGAAATTTTGTTTTTACGGTGTGTATAACTACTATTATGACCATGAAGCACCATGTTTCAACAATGTATCGTCAACCAAAAAAAAGTTATTTACCAAACACTGCGTGGCAAGCTATGGCCCACACCAAATGGGGTGATTCCCCACAACCCCCATATATCAATATTTGGAATGAAAATTAAAAGTTTGAGAGTACCAATAGGCAGAGCATGCCCAATTAGTATTTATCTCTGGTTTAAAATAAAATATTACGCAAAATATTACATCGGCCAGGTGGTTTTGATGCTTGTCTTTTGCTGCAGTCATACTTGACTGTCGAAGGGATTTTTTCCAATTTCACTGTGGGAAACAAAGTTTTCTTCAATAATTGCAATTCAACTTTACAGGAAGTCATTTTACCACATCCTGAACTACTTCTTGCCCTAAAGTATCAGGAAATGAGCAAATATCACAAAAAACAATCTTTATATTAATCGATATAGCGTCGACCGGGGTGACTCCCTGCAGTCGGAAACGCGGGGTGACTGCTCGCACCCCCCTTTTGGGCACCAAGACGTCGGAAATGTCACCGTTTGACTACGGGGCTTGAAAGAGCAGGTCTTTGTTAGTAAGTATCAGCTACTTATAGAAACTCGATACGCGCACAGAATTTATGAAAAATCGCCAAAGTGAAGGCGTGTTTTTCAGGTCCCTAAAAATTTTGGTTTGGAAAAATTGAGGTTCTGCAAACTTAGATGCTGTAGCTAGAGTTTTCATTGGATTAGGGCCAAATTTGGTGGTGTTACTCGGAATATGGTGTAGTTTGTTGCGTACGAAGGTTTTTGGGAAAAAATGTAAACTTTTGTAGATATATACAAATATACAACTGCGGGGAGTCACCCTAAATGAAAAAAAAATCGGGGTGACTCCCCGCACCTATTTTGTTATTAAATATTATCGTTTTTCTTGAATGAAAAGTGATCAACTGCAATTCTACACACATATGATGACATTTGGAAGTAAATGACCCACAATAATGACACCACAGCTAATTTCAATATGCGTAGCTAATTTTATAATGACCCGATTTTTTTAACACATGGTGACATGTCTAGGCCTAAGTGTTAACTCATGTTTAATGTTCAGGAACATTTTTTTTTTATTACATTTTCATATTGAGACAACAATCCCTTATCTAGCATGACTTGTATTCATGTAATGCAATAAGTTTGCTATAGAATTTACAAAATACGTTTTTTAAATGTTGTATCGTATTATTAAAAAGATCGCTTTTTCCTAATATTTGCTCATTTACGGATACTTTAGGGTCATAACTAGTTTAGGATGTGGAGAATTGACTTCCAGTAAAGTTAGATTGCAATTATTGAAGAAAGACTTTGTTTCCCGCTGCAAAATGGGGAAAAAAATCCTTCGACAGTCTGGTATGACGGCAGCAAAAGACGAGCATCAGAAACACCTATCACAGACGTAAGATTTAACGTAAAATTTTATTATAAGCAACTGATATGTACTAATATAGGCACGCTCTATCTATTGGTACTCTCAAACTTTCAATTTGCGTTTTAATTATTGAGATATGGGGAGTGCGGGGAGTCACCCCGTTTGGTGCGGGGAGTCACCCCCAATTTGGGGTCGTGGCTTGCCGCACATTTTTTTGTAAATAATCTTTTTTTGGTTAACGATAGAATGTTGAAACTTACAGTGCTCCATGGTCATAATAGTAGCTATACACACCGTAAATACAAAGTTTCTCGGCTGCATACTTTTAGAGTTATTTCAAAGTTTGCGCAAAATGCGGGGAGTCACCCCGGTTGACGCTAACAAGTAAAAAATGTATTTTAATCAATTCTATAGCAAACTAATTGCATTAACATGAAAACAAGGCATGCTAGGTAAGGTATTGTTATCTTGATATGAAAATATAAAAAATATAGTTCCTGGGTGTTGAACATAGGTCAACACTTAGGCCTAGACAGGTCACCATGTGTTGTAAACATTGGGTAACTATAAAATTAGTTATTCATTTTGAAATCTGCTGTGGTGTTATTATTTTGGGTCATTTACTTCCAGATGTCATTATATGAGTGAAGAAATGCATTTGATTACTTTTCACTGAAGAAAAACAAAGTTATTAAATAACAAAATAGGTGCGGAAAATCACCCCCAATAATTTTTTCCCCTGGAGTGATTCCCAGCAGTTGTATATTTGGATATATCTACAAAAATTTACTTTTCTTTCTAAAATCCTTCTTGCAAACTACAACATAGTTTGAGTATCACCAACAAATTTGGTTCTAATCCAATGGAAACTCTAGCCACAACATCAAAGTTTGCCAAACTTAAATTTTTGCCAACCAAAATTATCAGGGA
The DNA here is from genome assembly GCA_016164225.1 of Gammarus roeselii. Lineage (NCBI taxonomy): Eukaryota > Metazoa > Arthropoda > Malacostraca > Amphipoda > Gammaridae > Gammarus > Gammarus roeselii. Next base: position 7,828 of record SDVV010030261.1, on the reverse strand, counting down.
CCTGAAAAACACACCTTCACTTCAGCTATTTTTCATCAATTCTGTGTGCATATTGAAATTCTACAAGTAGTTGATATTCTTACTAACAAGGACCTGCTCTTTTATGTCCCTTAGTCAAATAGTGACATTTCAGAAATTTTGGTGCCCAAAAGGGGGGTGCAGGGAGTCACTTTGTTATGCCAACCAAAGGGAATCACCCCCGCCAACGCTTCCCCTTAGATACAACACCAATACAACCAAAATTTGCTAATTTTTGCTGATACTGGTGCCTTGTTGCATCCCTAGTTTTAATATACTCTAAAACACAGATCATATACAGAATACAGGTATCTCTTACCAAAACGTGATGCCTTGTCCCAAAGTTCAATGTCAGCTTGAGGCAGCTCAAATCTGATAGCTGCAGCAGTTGCAGCTCCAGTAAGTCCTCCCCCAACAATACAGATCCGCATCTTGATTATCCTGCTACAAAAATGTATCACACTTGAGGCCTTGCTTGACTTGGTTGATGCAGTGAATTGAACTAGATTTTTTTTGTCAGGGCGTGCTGACAAAGTTCAAGTTGCTGCACCTAGATCAGTTGAGGTGAGGTTGGTTGAAATGGTGTACGCTTCCACAAGCTTGAAGATGAGGAGAACAGAACAGCAGCAGAATTACAGGTGAACCACTGAAAAGAGAGAGTAGGTAAGAAAAATATACACCAGGGTACACAGGCTGATCAGGAGATGGCAATGGGCAGCATGGTAGTGAGGTCAGCCCAAAAATTGACAGACAGTTTTGTCTGATGCACAATGGCAGCAATATGGAGAGTCAGTTTGACAGATTCTGTTGAGGGCTTTATTCAAGGGAACAGAACCAAGCATTCTAAGATTTAAAAATAGGGTGACAGTATTCCCCACTATCCCCAAGAGCACACCAGTGGTTTGAGTGCACAGAGAGAGTGCTGGCCCCAGACTGCCAGAAATCTGGCTGACCTACCAACAAGTCCAGATAAAAGCTGAGAATTTGGAGAGAAGTTCAGCCAGGGAGAGCAGTAGTTAGAAGGTTGCTGCTGTTTTAACAACAGCTCCTGCTACTTCTTCACCAAAAATTGCACAGTGATCAGGTGCCCACTTAGCCCCACTATAGGTGCACATCACAGAGAGGAAAAAGGAGAATATTACAATGAATTGCTTGAATAATAAGGATATATGAAGAAAGCATGGAAAAGGACAATAGAAATTAAGGTCAAACTGTCAGTGGAAGTAAATACAAGGAAAGAAGCAGAATGAGAGGAAAGAAAAAGAAGCATTACAGAGCTATCAGGAAAGATAGTGAGGTAGTTAGGGTTTGCAGTGCAGCGGAACAAAGGTCAGCAAATGATGCCAGGCTTCTTTTATCCACCTCACCTATGCCTATGGTAGCTGTAGAAAAGAATGAGTAGATGACAGGAAAAAAGGAACCATGGGCATCTGAGAACACTTCCTTTGGGGAAGGATAAAGGAATAAATGGAAATGGAATAAATGCCAAAAGCTTCAAAGTACCGGTGAATGATGGTGGCAACAGGATAATAAGATTAAAGTCAGGTAATGGGCTTGGCATTGAAGATTGTGGAATGGATGATTAGGTTGAAAGAGGAATTTGACACCATGAGATTAGATGGAGGAACATTGGCCAGATTCAAAGAGAGATGCACAAGCCCTGGATGCACAGTGCACCATCACTTCGGAGCAAACCACACAACATATGGGGTAAATAGCTAATGCAACCTATTATTAGTTTCATCAGCTGATGATAAACAGAGAACTGGAAAAAAACTAGCCCTACCTACTCTATGGCATTAGCTTAATAGCAGCAGCCAGCAGGTATCACATTACTTGTATTGATTTTACTTAGTAGGTGCGACAAAAACAAATCGGAAGAGTAAAGGGGCAAGTGGGGTGGAGGGCTTGGGACCGGTTGTTAGGAGCATCTATGACCATGCCATGACCATCAGCAGCCAGATGGAGGGAAGCAGCCTCGCCGGTCATGAGTCCTCGTAGGAGCTGGCTTGTTCAATTTAGCTTGCCTAACATTTAGGTTGGTGGAGGATGTGATAAGATTTCAAGCAGCAGTTATTACGGAAACCCATAACGATATGAACAGCAATAAAAGATGGCATTGCACTATTCGTCCGCCGAGCACAAACTCCCAAATTACCCTACCTTGGTTGCTTTCAACCCTCTCTTGAAGCTAACCACGACTTGCTACTGCAGAGTTTTTAGTTCATAACAAAAATTATGTTACCTTGCAAAGCGTACACTTAACAAAATCATGTTACCTTGCGAAACGCGCATCATCTCTTACTCATAGGTGCTCATTCCAATAGATCGAAGTATGGGAGCTGGCATATCCATAATGTAAGATGTAGAAAAAAAAAAGTTTCAACTATCCCGCTAGCAGCTACATCGGGAAAGCTAGGGGCACATGTGGTGAAAAATAATAATACATTCATTTGCGTTTGTTTCATCAAGTGTGAGTGCATGCCTGAAATGCTGGCTCTCACCACGAGGGCCCAGCCAGACTTGCCGGTAGGCAACTTCAATTAGAGTCACAGGACCAAGAGCGAATATTGAACAGGCCCAATAGGAACTCCACTGCCCACCCTGGATGAAGTTACCGCCGAGGCAGACGGCACAATCATAAGTGCCACGTTCAAGACGGAGCCTCGCAGAATGGTGCCCATTGAGATCGCCTTATAGTCCTGGCCGTCAACGGAGAAAATAAGCTTAGTTCAATCATTTGCCGTTTTGTTTAATTTTGCAATGCAACTATACCATAATTAGAATTTATTTAATATGAGCAACTTTTGCTGCCTTTTATTGGCATTCCTGTGCTCTTGTTGCTATTAACTACCCTTGGATAGCTTTGAAGATTGTGTTCAATTCTAATAAGGATTTCTTTGTCAGAAAAAAAGTTATACATTTCAAATGATCATTGCAGATCTCTAAATAACATCGTGAATAATTGAGATCTGTGATTGACTACCAGGGTAGTTCAGAATAACGTAAAATAAAGAAATGCGTATAAATTTAACCATATTGCCAGTTGCTGCCATGTTCTCATTCCTGATTAAATCAATATATTACATATAAAATAAAAATAGCTGTATGAAAAACAAGGTTTCTTGATAGAGAAGTACTGCTAAAATTGGCGTAGCAAAGTATCTCTAAAGTGGCATCTAACATCATATCATCGGCATGTCTAAAATTATAAACACAGTAGGACGTATTTTTTTCTCCCGCACTAAACCAAGCTTATTTCTGCTTAATATAGACTACGAAGCCGTCAATCCTATACTCACAGCGGCAGTTGGACCGGTCATTAACGTGGTCCCAGCCGAACACATGGGTGCAATTGGGATGCGCAATCTATCCAGATAGCCACAGCTTCTATATAGCTGCGCTTGAGATGCAACAGCTTTTCAAAATAGATGCGCCTTCTCTACTCCTTCAGACAGCGGAGACATGCTCTGTCCCTTGTTCATTTTTGCTGTGTAAAGACTACGGAACTATTTTATATTCCAAGCAGCAGCTGGTCCAGGGTCTTTGACGTCATCCCAAATGTACATATAGCTGCGGCTTCCATACTCCCATGGGCAGTTGGTACATACTCTGTCTCATGTTAATTTTCAGTGAATCTAGACTACCAAGCCATTCTATTGTATCAGTAGTAGTTGGTCTAGGTACTATGACGTCATCCCAAATACACCTATACTCTCACCAGAAGTTGACGCAAGCTTTAGTCTCGTGTTAATTTTCTATGGATCAATGTTTAAACCTTGGTGAACACTAGAACGAAGAATCGTGATCATGACAGGCTCTAAATTCGAGTAGGAATTAATGGCCATTCTAAATAACAATAACCATGTAAATGTCCGGTCAGACAATTTTTGGCTTTCATCATTGATTTAAGATTTGTTGTATGCAATAAAAAAACTACAATGCCTCTTGTTTATGATTTTTGTATTACTATTATTTTAATTATCCGTTATGTAAACAACGTTTCAGCAGCAGGCAGCTGCCCATTCCAAGGTCACTTCCTATCACCAGGCTGCGACAGGCGTATTCTGTGTACATCAGTAGCGTTTGGATGCAGCGTCGAGTAGGAGTGTGATTCTGGCGATTCCTCTTCATTCGCAAATTTTCACAGTGTATAAATAAACTGTGCTGTTTCTTACGGCGTTGAACTTGTTCTATTGAAATAGCAGATTAATGTGTGAGAACTGCATTTGCTAATATGGATACAAACTTGTAAATTGACTAATTAGGTATTAAATAAAACTAATATTGCGATCGTCGTAGATGTTAGTGCTTATTTTCGAATAAGAGCTTAACGTTTTATATTTTGATGTTTCAACTGTTTTGTGTCATGGTTACACATTGGGCGCTATTTGTTCGGGGTCTGTTGACCACCCTCTTCCAAATGGTCTACGTAGATGAATGATTTCATCTTTATCAATTATGATGAATACTCATTCGACTATGCAATTTCAAAATTTCCGTTTTGTAAATAGATTACAATTTGTTTGTATCGTATTTATTTGTTTGCTCAATGTCAAGATAGTGAAGATTAGAGATTTTTTGTTGCACTGATCCACATTATTATTTTAATCTTTTACTGCCGGATAGAAACGTTTAAAAATCACGAACATCGCATAGGTATATCGATAAAATTTGTCGTGGTGGGCGGAGTGAGTTTTTCTCTCGAACAGTCATTTCAAGAACGCGTTTTATGGGCCCTGGCCTAACAAGGGATCTTTTGTAAACCATCATTAAATCTAAGCTGAGATTTCAGAGAATTACGAAATACTTTGTTAAACACCAGAATATTACGAGGCGTTTTGTTAATAAATGACTATATTATTCTTATTATTATTATGGGGAGGACAGGAACCCGAAGGAGTCCCCATTCGAGGAAATGGTGATCACAGGAGAGGTGGTGAAGGAGGAAGATTAAGATTGAAGTGGATGATAGGCACACTGTAAGAGACCCCAGACCAGACTGCACAATAAGGCGTGAGTCGGATCGTATTACGAACGCTTGCATCTGAATATATAGGAATCAAACCAGCCATGTGCCTCAAAACTGAGATACGTGGATCTCACCGTGCGCCATTGTTGCAAAATACTAGCGAACGTAAATACTGCTGAGAGCAAGAGATTCAGACACTATGTGGTAGATTGCCGAATTATGTGTGATTGTAGTTTGGAATGGCCGCGGAACAACGTAAACGTCTGTCTCCAACCAGTCGTCTTACAAAATAGTGCAAGATCGAGAAGGCACTCTTGCTTCTGATAGTTATGCAAATTATAATTGACAGTCACACAGTTATTATTTAAAATTGCCATAACACTGTTCACGTGCCTCTTGACCATACGACTGACTCAAACGATGCGCTCGCTGTGTCGTCAATGTTAGGAAGTTGAAGAGAAATACTGTAGACTCTAGAAGGAAGATAATATATGTGTCCGTTGAGTATAGAATTTGATTTCTAATGTTCTTGCTGACTTGACTCGTATGCCTTACCCTGGCGGATTACTGATAATTTTATTTTTGATTAAGATTTGCATCAAATGTATTTGTATGCCCTTGATATTTTTTTAACAAAGTGTATCTCGACTATACGACTAGGGACGGAAAAAGGGCTATCTTGCCATTCCGTTTCGCTGGCTGTTACATGACTGATGGGACACAATTGTTTGCCAAGCGTATGTGACGTTCGTTTTTGTTTGTGTCTACTGTCAATTAGCTGTAATATGTCTGTAATGTACAATTGTTTCTCAAACCATAACGGGAACAATATAATAACACAGTTCAGTTATTGTTCCTCCACTCAAAGTAACCATACTCGGCGCCAGATACACACCGAGTAAGAAAACTTAACACAGAAGCACGTTACCTTGACTGATATTACGAGCTGTACTGTAAATTACGATGTTTTCTAACCTCCCGCCATATTGTGCTTCAGCTTTTTTTTTCTGAAAGCTTTCAGCCCTGTTGAAGCAAGTAAATAGTTCATCAATGAATCTATTGTGCGGTGGTTCAAGATTTCTACGTCGTTTTAAATTTGTATGCTCTGTAGAAAGATGCGTGCGTCAAATTGCAGCACAGTAATAAATTCAATTATTTGTATATGTGCACTGTTTTCTCTCTGCGTGCGACGTGCGTTGTTTTGAAAAGTTGTCTTTACGTGCTTTGCTTATCAAGATCACAAAGAGCATACACTTTTCCTCATCAAATGTTAGCGCACGCTGCATGTCGCATTGTGCACACTGGATCCCAGAGAGGGTTCAATTGGTCTATAGTTACTTTTGAAATGGGAAGAAGAAAATGAAAGTTTCACTTCTGATGAGATAAAACAGGGGCTTAAAAAAACTAGAGAGAGAAGGCGGCGGGCGAGTCCTGACAGTATCCCGTACGAGATGTGCGTGATGGTGTGGGGTGAGCGTTGACCGACTGTTAGCAGCACTATGAATTGAGAAAACAATGCAGTTTGGACATGCCAACTTGTTCTGGGTTCTGAAAATACTTACAGCTTCACCAGCCTAGTTTGATTGGCAGAGGTGTCACGTGATCCATGCTCGTAAAATATCTATCGCGAGCTGCCATTGCCGTGAAGCTTAGACAGCGTCGGATATCGTTGATCTTACACTTTACCGCTATGGTGGGGCAGTAGTTTAAATATGAAAGAACATAATATTGATTACGAGAAGCCTCGAATTGAAATAGATTTGTTTTTGCTTCGATTGTGGAACACAGTTGTCCCATTTAGTCTGAAGCAAAGCTTTTGCTCATGGGGAGATCATGCCAAACTGCCAGACTTTTGACACTGATTTACCCACAGGGATCTCGGCGCCCAAATCGTCAACAAAGAAATTGTCGGGTACTCTAAGTGTAATTGCTTTTGAACTCAGGGTGTTGTACTTGGTATAATGTGCATCAACTTTGAGCCCATTGAACGCTGAATAGGCTCAACGATGTTTCTGCATCTCCCTTCAGCTCTTCAAATTTGTTTGCCGATCAAAAGAACAGCAACAGTTCGCCTGACTTCTCCTTTGGTTAGGCGTGATGAGGATTGGTGACGCTCCAGAACATTGAATCTAAATTATTAGGATGTGGCCCCAGCGTAAATTATTTCTCGTCCGACAATTTTTGTTGTTGTTGTTGTGGGACAATGTCAGAATCTAATACCCAGGAACAAAAAGACCATCGTGGATTTTTATGACTTTCACGCAACTCTTGGCACTCATTGAACTGGTCAGGCTTCATTTTCAATTGCCTATGAAGAATTTCATGAATAGTTCACCTGCAGTAGTAAAGTTTTCTTGCAACTTGTTGGATGGAAAGGGTAGGATCTTCATAAATCTCATTACTAACGAGTTGATATGCTTCTGCCAGTGTTTGGAAGTCTGTCGTCTTCGGTGCGATACCTCTCTAATTTAATTTTAGTTTCAATTTTATACGATGCGATTGTAAAGGTGCGGCTGATATTTGCTCTTGTCTCTTTCTCTGATGTTGAATTTCTGCACGAATTTTTGTTTCAACGCAGCTGGAGATGAAGTCTTCCTGTATTCGAGAATTAACCAGGTATTTTGTTAACTCGTGAACATTACTGGGTGACAATATATCTTGATTATATTCCAGGCATGAATTATAGCACAACATGTTATGTTTGATTAAAAACAGCGCATAATAACGATATCCAGTCGTAAATACTATGACTTACAAAATTTATCATAATCAGTCATGTATTCATAGATTTAACACTGTTTAAGAAACTATATAGGCCTACAACTATATAAATATATA
>SDVV010030260.1:0-11698 GCA_016164225.1 Gammarus roeselii | reverse complement strand
TTTGTCTCACTCAGCGCCAACACATCTAACTTCCTCCTCAAAAACATCTCACCAATCTCCCTCCTCTTTACATCACTCGTACTACAGCCACGCACATTCAGCGACCCTAACAATAGGGTTTGGAGAGGCGTGTGCCTCTCCTCCCCCCCCGCTCGTCTTGCCGTCTTCGAGGAAAGGTTTTTACAGAGAACGGGATTCCTAGCCCCTTCGCTCTGAACTAATCTAGAACTAATCAAGAAAAATTGCTACTTATAATTCAATTTCAATCAAGAAGCTTGAAGCTGTAAATTAGCAAACGTGTGCTTCATCTACATCAAATTAGAACATGAAGCACGACAACCTTTTCATATGTTCGACTTGGCTAGATTTTTCCATTCCCAAAGGAAAACACATGAATTGATGACATGTATTTTGAATAGCCCGGTAAATTCATTTCAGATGACCACCATCAGCATATCCCTTGCAGACACTTTTTTAAGAGTAACTGGTCTAGCCCAAGAAGACTATGCAGTAACATAACTCGTACAATAGCGGTTTCACTCTCACTGGTTCAACTTTGGTTATAGAAATAATGGGACGGATAATTCATCATGTTGGGGGAAGTATGGATAGAAGATACAACAGATGAAATGAAAACTATGCACTTGCATGCTGTTTATTAGACAATTAGCTGCATAAATTTGATAACGTATATGTTACACCAGAAACTGAGTACCTCTATAAATGAAAAGGAGTTAGGTCAGCATTGTCACACACCTAGCGACAGCTTCGGTCATAGTAGTGTTATAAACAAATGTCTTCATTTGGGAGCAATGGTAAACCTAAGCCTCTTGATCGTGTATGGCATTCATTATTATTGATGAAAAACTGTTAGTAGTGTCGCTGTACAAACTTTGATATCAGTAGGACATAATCATGAATTTGGTTACTCGACATCTAATACAAAAATGATGCTGTTGGGGATGGCATCATCATTAAATGGATTAATATATGGAATGCATTGCACAATGAAACCGAATGCCCAAGGTATGATCAAAATGTCCATGGTACAAACCGAATGCTGAACTCACTATTAGAGCAATGACAACTGGTTACTGCAACCGGTATCACCTGTCTTATGCTGTGACAAGGTGAGAAACACAGTTTAATAGTTAAGTTAATAATTTGAATAGCAATTAATGCACTGAGCTGACAGGCGTTGGCTGGTGAATTTCAATGCGTGTCAGGCGCCATTCAGGCTTGAAATATGACACGCAATGGCAGATTTCATGATTTTATGTGGAAATACTCCACCACGACTGACGTGAACGCATACGTTAACGGAAGTGGACTTTCCACTGAACAGAACAGTCCTATCAAGTGTGAGCGTCAATAACATCGTGTGTAAACTACAACCCAGCATATAGTAGATTATTTTTAATAAGTATTTTGGGGATCATAGGTCAAATAAAATCATAGTGGAACTCAGTTTGTGTGATGAAGCCGCATTACATTAATCGAAATGAATTGTACCTGGATATATTTTACATGAGTAAACTGGACAAATATTTTCAGTGTTTTTCTTACCGGATGGATTTTTATAAATAATTTCAGTTTGAATTCATCTATAACACCTGTATTAGACTTAATCGATTCAGTTTTTGGTGTTGTACGTCTTGCCAACCGGTTCAGTTGGTTTTGTACGGTTCACAAGTTAGAAATACATAAGACAACACGCAGTGCCGCCCCACTCTGGATCATCATACGTGCGTTATAATGGCGCAATGAACTTGCAAAAATAAACTTCATTGGTGAAGCGCCCAGCGCTGTATTTGATTTGAGCCTCATTTCCACCAGAGCCTCAACGTGAGTTATAATAGGCTCTGCCGTAGGGCGCGACCGTCGTTGATTCAGGTTAGTCCGCACGGCCTCGCGTGCGAAAATATTAGTTTTGTCAAGATGAAGTCAGTAAATATTTCAATAGTGGCATATTCGCGTACTAACGCGTACGAGAAAGTAAAGAGTTAATGCGTATCTTCGTAAAATGTGTTATTTCTGTGCGTAATGGGGTGGAGAGACCACCTCATTTGCACAGTTGTTTGAGGTTTAGACAGCTTCGTATAGTCCGGTGTGTTTTCCGAAAGCGATAAGCTTTTTACGGTAGCTTGGGTCCGTGAGTAGGCTTTGTAGGTTGCAAGGGGGATTTAGGATTTGATTTGGGCCTCATTTCCACCAGAGCCTCAACGTGAGTCATAATAGACTCCATCGTACGGCGCAACCATCGTTGATTCAGGTAAGTCCGCACGACCTCGCGTAAAAAAATATTAGTTTTGTCAAGATGAAGTCACTACATATTTCAATTGTGGCATGTTCGCGTACTAGCGCGTACGAGAGAGTAAAGAGTTAATGCGTATCTTCGTAAAATGTGTTGTTATTTCTGTGCGTAATGGGGTGGAGAGACCACCTCATTTGCACAGTCGTTTGAGGTTTAGACAGCTTCGTATAGTCCGGTGTGTTTTCCGAAAACGATAAGCTTTTTACGGTAGGTTGGGTCCGTGAGTAGGCTTTGTAGGTTGCACGGCAGCCCGACGAGACGTCGGGCTGCCGCGAGTGCGTTGCAATCCATCAGTAAGTGTTTCACGCTAATAGCCACTTGGTGGCAACAGGGGCAAGGTGGCGCGTTTGGTCCTATGTCGACATCCATCAGGTGGGTGCGAGTTATCCACGAGTGTCCCGTGCACAAGCGGTTGATGAAAACTTGGTCTTTTCTGTTTCATGATCTTTGTTTCCCATTTTCCGACTGAGAGTTTGACTGAAAGCTTTTTTTGTCCGCTCTGTTGCCACATTTTATCCCATCGGGATGTTATATGGGAGTTGCCGATAGGAAACCAATCCCGGTAATGTATTGCAAAAAATTGTTCTTGGTGAGTAGATGCCAGTTTAGCAAGCGAGTCCGCTAGTTCGTTTCCTCTTATTCCCGCGTGCCCGGGGATCCAGCAGAATTTCACTGCCTGACCCGTCTCGGCCATCACAAAGAGATCGTGCTGCATTTTACGTAGAACTGGATGTTCATAGTGCAAATGTTTTAAGCTGGGTGAGGACACTCAGACTGTTTGAGAATACGACGTATTTGGGGAAGCTATGCGTTTTTGCGATAGAGACGGCTAGTTCGAGTGCGAGAAGCTCCGCAGAGAATACGGAGGCCTCCTGTGGGAGGGTGGCCGCACACAGCGGCGGCTCCCACTCCGTCCGCGGTTTTGGAGCCGTCAGTGTATATGTGGCGGTGCTCTAAATATTCTTCCTCGAGTAGTCTTAGGAATTCCTGCCGGTACGCGTTGGTTGGAGTAGTTGCTCTAGGGTAGATTTGCAGGTCTAGGTTGACCGGTGGTGGGTTGATCATTCATGTTGGTGTGTTAATTTGAAGGATTTGGTACGAAAATGAAGGCTTAATAGCTTTACGATTGATGTTTAGCGAGGACAGCAGATTGTCCACACGTAAGGAAAACGGTGGTCATATATCCTTTTTAAACGCAAAAAGGGGCTTATCGGGTATGTTGGTGATGTGGCTGATTGCTGGGTTGTTGATAAGACTTCTAGTCTTAAAATAGTATTGTAGTGAAAGTTTGTCTCGCCGGAGCGGAAGTTCGTTAGCGAGCACGTTAAGTGATTCGATTGGAGTGAAGCGGAACTCGCCGGTTGTGATACGCAAAGCATTGTTTGCGATGGATGGTCGAGAGTAGTTTTGGCTGCAGATCCGTAGACAACGGCTCCGTTGTCCATGCGCGATCGTATTATTGCTCTGAACAACGTCATTCCGGTATCAATGTCGGCACCGAACTTCAGGGATGTTACCAATTGGACAAGTCCCGTCGACCTTTTGCATCGAGTCGCCAGCTCTGCAATGTGGGGTCGCCACGTGAGTTTAGGGTCCCACACAAGACCCAGGAATTTGATCGTTTCTTCGTAAACTAGAGGGATGTTGTGCAGCGTTAGGGCTGGTTTCAGGTGTAAACCGGGCACAAGGGTAAAGTGCATGCTTTTAGTTTTGGAGGGCGAGAATCGGAATCCGTTAAGGGAAGCCCAGTTCCCGACTAGGTTTAGGCTAGTTGGGGTGTCTGCAGCTTATTTGTAGGTCATCCACGCAGAGCGATGAGAGCAGTCTTCCGTCTCTGGGAAGAATGTCGGCTAACTGATCGATTTTGAAGATAAAAAGAGTGACACTGAGGACGCTTCCCAGGGGAACGATCATTTCTTGCGGATATGACGGAGACTTAGTGTCGCCAACCTTGACCCTGAAGGTGCGATTTTGTAGAAATAGGTGGATAAAAAGTGGTAGCCGACCTTTCAAACCTTTACGGTGTAGAACCTTCATGATCCCGTATTTCCACGTAGTGTCGTATGCTTTTTCAACATCGAAAAATATGGAAACCACATGTTCTCTTCGGACGAAGGCCTGTCTAATGTCTGATTCTAATCGTACGAGGTGGTCCGTTGTGGAGTGGCGCTTACGGCCACCGCACTGGATGTTGTTAAGGCCTGTATGCATTTCAAATTAGTCGACTAGGCGTGAGTTTATCATTCTTTCCATAGTCTTACATAGGACGCTAGTTAGGGCAATGGAACGATAGTTATGTGGGTCGCTGTGACATTTTCTGGGTTTGGGCATCGGGATAATTACGGATTCCCGCCATTGGTTGGGAAAGAATGAACTTGAATACAGCGTATTGAACAGATTTAGTAGGGGCTGGAGAGCGTTATCAGGAAGGTGTTTGATCATGTAGATGTGCACTCGGTCCGGCCCGGGTGAGGTTTCACGAGTGTGGTCAATTGCATATTGTAGTTCATGGATGGAGAAAGGTTTGTTGTAGAATTCTTCATTGCGGCGGCTGGAAACGCTGTGGCCTGTCGAACTCTTCCCTCCACCTCCGTAAAATATTAATATTTCTCCGTTAAACCAAATATTTGACGTTTGAATTTAGAGGTAATTAAGAACTATTACATCAGTTCAAGAGATCACTGGCCAGCAAGGTTATATAATAGATAGTACATACCTTTTCAGGAAACTTTGATAGACATTGCGTCTCAGTTTTCTATCAATATTCAAATTTAATAAAGTAAACATGAAGCCAGGTATCACGTGATTGTTCAATTATGCAGTATTGAAGTACTTGCGGTAGCTATGTATATAAATTTTTCCTTAAAGCAATTATGAAGGGAGTAGAGAAATTCATTTTAAATCATGATTTTAGATATTGAAAAGCTGCAAATCAAGCAATGAAAGGCCAGACATCCATGGACTGTACAACCTGATAATTGGCCGTATACGTCTAAGCCTTCCGTTTAGACATAGACGTGTACTGCCTGTCTTGTGTCCTGCTGGATCCTTAGGAAGTCGAACACCTGTGCAGTCCATGCCCAGGTTTGCTTGGCACAGGTCTTGTTGCATCGCCCAATTTTTGCAACCGGGATGTAAGCCACTCCCCGGCTGCGGAGCCGTGTGTTTGGCTCAAGTTATAATAATAATAATCTTCGGTGGTAGTGTGAGGAAGTGCCTGCTTTGTGCTCCCAGAGTTTGTGACCCGTTTCGTCAGAGGGTGGTGATTATATTTGTGCTGATGCACTGCACAGGTGGTGTATAAGATCCTGGTGCACATTTTGAATCTACTTATGGGCTTTGAACAAAAGAGGTACTGATTAAATTTTGTGTTTTGTGAGCTGAACTCTTGACACAGGCCACCAAGTGAAAATGGCGCGAAGGTAGCGCCCACAGAGCGTGTGACTTGAAACCAGAAGCACAAAAACAGTGAGAAATGGCACCAAAAGGCAAGGATGTCAGCAGTGCAGGTGGAGGTGAGAATAACGTACATGTAAATGATGTACTATGTTTTCTAAGAGCAAGAAGAAACGTCATTCCGATCGACGATCCGGTTGCAATAGCGAAGACAACATACGGTGCGGAGGCAGCAATTGTGTAAATGCAATTGTGTGTAAATGTTTAGCCTCAGGCTCCACATACAGCGCCATCTAGTGGCGGAGAGAGACTTTCGTCCCGTCGAGGTGCCTTGACAGCGCCTGAGACTGCTATGAAGACTATACCACGTCTGATGAGTGAAGATAACCCGCGTATTCCGCTATTTTTCAGCAGTTGACATTGATTAATCAGTCCCCTCTGTTGACTTGAGAAATATTGATGCAGCTCATATTATTGCGCAAACCCGTGACGTCAGAATCGAAATGTCGTCTCATACTGAAGCAATCAAGAAGATTCAACAGGTACTAGATGAGGTACTAAGCCTTGCCAAAGTCTCTCGTAGTTGTGACTGCAATGCTGATAGGATATCATAGACGGAAATGTGTATTGCAACAATGCTTGCCGAGAAAAAATCGTCCAGTATCTTAGAAGGTATCCATGAACCAATGACAGAAGAAGGCCTTCAGAGTGGTCGTACGTTTGGCAAAGCCGTATCTGCCGTGCCTCAAGACAAGTCAGCGCGGCGCACTATGATACCACGACCAGCTGTTCAACCGGCCTCACCACCAACGCAATCATCACTGATACCACTACCAACGACTCAGTTGCCTACTCTCTCGCTCTCGCGAGCACAATCACCATCATTGACACCACTAAGCCCCCTACCGCCACCATCACCACCCACATCACTACTTCAAGAACAGCTGAAGGCGGACAACCCACGTAAAACCTAATACAGTGACATGGTACGACAGAAAATATTTTCACAAAGTCGCGGTTCAAACACCAAGGATGATGAGCAAACGTTGCCGAGAAATCAGGAGGGATTCACGGATGTTTCGGCAATTAGGGAAAAAATTGTCGAAGAAGAACCCTAACGTGAAGATGGGTAATGGGCGTACTCTTCAGGAGAGTTTCGCGACTAATGGCACTGCGAAACTCTTCGTGTCACTTCCGTATCCTGGAAGTAGGTTCCCTCTAAGAAGAATGAAGGAACGTGTGAAGCAGCATCCTGGCGAAGAAACATCGTTCAAGTGCAAGGAACGTCTAAGCACAAGAGGAAACACGTCATCCTTTGAGATACATAGGGACGCAAATCCACTGGAGTCCGTGCTCTTTGACGAGAACATTTGGGAAGAGAGAACCTGCCTACAGCTTTTCAAGACCAACGTGCGCTTACCAAAAGACTTCGACCTGACAGATGAACAAAGCGAAGCAGATGTTAGAGAACGGATTAGGGAGATACAGGTAAAGAGAAGGAGGCGCGTAAGGGATCCAGAGCAGGGCGCGGCAGCTATATAATGGAGGTCAATAACGGTAGCAGAACAGAAGTTCAAATCGCCTGTCTGAATTGTTTTGGCTTAGCGGGAAATTGTGAAGCCTACGTCGCAGACCTCTGCAAATCAACTCAGTTAGTAGCTTAGCATGAGACGTGGCTTCATCCCTGGCAGCTTAATTAACCGTCCTCTCTGGGAGAAAAGATAGCTGTATTCTCAATTTCCTCAGTCGATGTGACGAGAGAAATCAGGGTGGGGAGGCCACATGGGGATTTGACATTCATTTGGCAACAATCTCCGAGCCCACATATAAAAATTAGGCAATACGATTTCAATAGAATCCTGGGTCTGAGCGTTTCATTTAACGAGACTTCTGTGCTGTTCTTAAATGTTTACTTCCCTGTCAACTCCGGTGAAAATCTGGAGGAATATCTCAGATGCATGGGTGTTCTTGGGGGTATATTGGAGGAAAGGGAAGAGCAACAAGTATGTATTTTAGGTGATTTTAATGCCTCACCACACACAAATAGGTTCATTGAGATTGAAGAGCTATTTGCTGAGCATCATGTTGCACTTCAGGACACAAGGCTGCTGCCACCGGACACGTACACGCATGTGAATCACGGTTCTCTTTCCACCTCATGGATCGATGCAACAATTTCCTGTCACTTGCTGCCCGATGTTGCCTGCACGGATCACCGTGTTTTAGGGGTAACTTTGAGTGTAGAGGAAATGCAGACTCCTAGACAACCTAACTCTCGCGAGGTTAGGACGATTGATTGTATTTGATTTGGGCCTCATTTCTACCAGAGCCTCAACGTTGCTTGATTGGAATTTTGATAGTAAGAGACTAATGGACAGATTCAATGCTGAGCTCGATGTCCTTCTTGCAAATATTCCTGAAATGCTTCTCAGAGTGAATGAAGGTGTTGATAACGTAAGATTGAATGATCTGTATGGCTGTACGAGGCAGTGTATATTAATTGCAGGACGGCGTGTTTTTGGCAGTAGAAAACCGAGCAAATATAACGTCCCAGGTTGGAATGAACGAGCACGAGAACTTAATTATGCTGTACGAGACACCGTTTTTAATTGGAATATTGCTGGAAGGCCTCGGGGAGGTCAACTTGCAGTAGCAATGAGGATAGCAAAGTCACGATTTCGTAGAGAATTCGCGTTTTTGAGAGAACAAGCAACAGTTGCGTGCGCAGGCTCTTCTAGCAAAATTGCGAGAAGGTAAATGTAAAGATTTCTGGAAAGACATTCGGTCACTTAATCCAAAAAAGGAAGCACTTCCACTCGCGGTGGCGGGCGTAACTGGGGAAGCAAACATTGCAAGGGTCTGGGGGGAGCATTTCTAGCACAATGCTAATTCTGTTGACACGGAAGAGAATAGAGGTTGGGTGCAAAACACCCTCGATAATGTTCCTGTTGTTAACGAAATGGTTTCGGTGGCAGAGGTTAGGAGCATTGTCAAAGGCCTCAAAAATAACAAAGCTGTTGGAAATGACGACATACAGAGTGAAGTGTGCAAGAATGCTTCCCACAGACTGACTGCAGTGTTTGCTCTCTTCCTTTCGGGCTGCATTCATGTCAAGGAGCTACCAAGAGTGTTAATGCATATAACCGTGATTCTCTTCTGAAATGTAAAACAAAGGACCCTTCTGATGTAAATAATTATCGCCCCATAGCTATTGCCACCTCAATTTCCAAGGTTCTTGAGCAGGTTATTCTTGCAAGATTGCAAACATTCCTGTCTACCGCAAGCAGTCAGTTTGGATTCAAAGAGGGCCATGGAAGAACTGAATTGGCGAATTCGCATTGAAACAAACTGTTGAGTATTAAAAATGTAGAGACTCGCCTGTTTTTCTGTGTTTTTTAGATGCGAAGAAAGTTCTTGATAGAGTAAACCATTGTACTTTGTTCAGAAAGTTAATTGAGAGAGGAGCCCCTGTTCATATTGTGCACTTGCTCGTATTTTGGTGCAGGGTACAGGAATTCTAAGTGCGATGAGGTAGTTCGAAATCGGCCACTTATCTTTGTAAAAACGGAATTAGGCAGGGAGGTCAGCTATCGCCACTGTTGTAAAACGTGTACACAAATGAGTTGAATTACCTTCTAAGTAGAGAAAACCAAGGGTGTCATGTCGCCAACTGTTGTGTTAACAATCTTAGTTATTCAGATGATATGGTGTTGTTAGCACCGACTCTCTCAGCAGTGCAAAAGCTTCTTGATATCAAATAATTTTGCTGAACCTCATGATATTGTATATAACACTGCAAAAACTATGTATGCTAGTTCAACCAATGGCTGGCTCCTAGTTACTACCTATCGACTGAGATAAAACTAGGCGGCGTTGCACTGGATTATGTGGATGAATTTCAATATCTAGGGCACATCATCACATCAGATTGCACTGATGACAAGGATGTTGCTAAGCAAACAAGGCGGCAAAATGCATCAGTTGGTAACATGCTGATACGAAAATTCTCGTTTGCACCAAGGAAAGCTAAAATCCAGCTCTTCCAATCATATTGTTACCCAATTTATTGTAATGAACTGTGGAGAAAATACTTTCAATATAGCGTGAGGAAATTGACAGTGAGTTATAATGACGCATTTTGACGGCTGATGCAGGTCCCTTGCTCAACGTCAGCAAGCAAAGTTTTTGCTGAAAAACAATCAGATCACATCAAGGTACTGTTTTATAAAGCGGCACACAGCCTTATGACACGAGTTATGAACTTCATAAATGATATCCTCGTTGCAATTTGCTCTGGTGATGCGCTCGCTGGCGATGGAGAGAATTACTATAAGCATAGGCAGGATAGAGTTGTATGCCATAACTTATTCTTAGTTGTGTGCCGTAATTTTATAACTTTGTTCTCACTGTAACCCTAAAATAAGATGTCTCAATTGTAATACTATACCCATGTTGGTTGTTAATAAAGCTTTTATTATTATTATTTTTATTATATTATTATTATTATTAGCATATTGGCTTCAATGGACAAGAGATCTCACACAGGAGGAGCCCTTCAAGTCCTTGCATGTCACAAGTAATCCAAGCTCACTGGCGCGAGTTTAGATTACTTGTTAGTCAAACGGAATCTCATCAGCATGAATTATAATCCCTCTCAAAGATACCTCATGGCTCAGACCCTGCAGCCAAAGGTAATGTCACTCACCGCTTGTCGCCATGCCCAAGTTCGCACATCACCTCCCCCACCACTCTTCCAAACGGAGCACGTGGTATCAACGTGTCGAAAGTTCTCTGGTAACGTTTGATCTCTAGCAGAGCCCGGGTGCCTGGTCGGAATCTTCTCTTGGTGGTAGTTGTTTCTAGACCACTCTGAAAAAGGGGTGATAACTAAGCAACATACCAAAAGCCAATGTATGGAGTGTTTTCCTACATAGCTGGGAAAGCTATTTAGGCTAAAAATAATGAAGAAATCAGACCATTTGAAATCTGTAAGTAATGAGATGAGGAGCCCATTTACAGTAAAATTGCACAACTTAAAACTCCGTTGTTGTAGTGCTACAATACGTTGAACATAATTCTTTGTTTTATCCTGTGTTCAGTTAGATCTTCAAACATTTATAAATCATTCTTTCTGTTCTAGATGAAGTATATGCAATTTTATTAGGGCATCTCCTCTTCACCCGGTGCCTACAGTGATGAAAATAATGATAGCTTGATGAAACTTTGAAAAACTAACCTCCAGTTAATGATTCAGAACCTCTCATATTGGTGTGGTCAGTCTGTCTGATGAGGCGTTGCCTTCTAACCAGGAAAGTGTGCTGAAACATATATAGAGCGTCTGAATTTGTCTGTAGCCAGTCTATATTGCCTTGGCTCCCTCAGTCCTTCTGTGTGTTTTTATAATAGCTAGATGTACAAATATTTGATAAACAAATTTATCTGAGATTTAATAAAATAATAAAATGAAGTGTTCCTTAATAGCCAAATTAGTACACCGGTCTCAATCTACAAATTTATGGAGTAATATCTAGATTCGTTTGCTAGAGACCCTGACGAGTGGTTTTAGGTAGATGATGAGGCTCCCAATTCTCGGCTCATCCAACTGATCTTGACCTTTTGTGCTGACCGTGAGGTGGTGGTTTTGGGCGATTTCAACCTGCCCTCCTTGACTTGGCCTTTTGGGAATGTTCATGATGTATATGTACGCCCGGCAGATATGTCTTTTTTGGACTGTTTTCTCTCAGTTGGTTTGACACAGTGGGTGACTGAGAGCACTTTTCTTGCAGGTGGTTCCATTTTGGACCTTTTCCTGACATCGGAGTTGGATAGGGTGGGTAGTGTTGAGGTGCTCTCTCCGTTTCCTCGTTGTATGCACTCTCCTGTTGTGTGAGACTATCTTTTCCATGTGGAACTGGAGCAAGATGTTGACTCTTTTCAAGGAGGAAGGTACCTCTGGCATAGGGGAAACTATAATGCCATATCGAGGTT
>SDVV010030259.1:0-11699 GCA_016164225.1 Gammarus roeselii | reverse complement strand
GGTCCTGTTTGCTCTCGTCCTGTTTGCTACATGATCTTCTGCCGTCTCCGGCAGAAGATCATGTAGCTGGTCCTTTTTGCTGTCGTCAACAGACCAGCTCCAGACGTCTCGACAGCGAATGGGGCAACTTTTGCTAACTTCCAGCGCCGCGACTGCAGATGGCATAGCTGGTCTTGCAGGTTGCGATCGGCGAAATTCCCGTTTCGATACCAAATGGTGCGTTATAACACCCGTTGTCTAATCTCGATCCTCCATTTGTAACTTTTAATCAACTTCTAAATCAGACGATACATACCACTGTGCAAGTTCGAAGCCATCTATTTGCTGGTACATGACCGAATATTGATTTTTCTCGCGTCAGCAACACCCTCACCATTATTTACCTCGGTTCAACGACATTATTTATCACCAATGATCAACGACAAACTTTGTTCACCCGTGTTCAACAACACTCTTTGTTGACCTCTGATCAAAACCCGCTCAATTAGCCTCTGTGCAACAAAACCCTTAGTTCACCTCTATTCAGCAACAATTTTTGTTCCCCTTTATTCAACAACACCCTTTGGTCATCCCTATTCATTATCACCTTATGTTCACCTTTATTCCACAACACCCTTTGTTCACCTTTATTCAACAACCCTCTTTGATCATCCATATTCATCAGCACCCTTTGTTCACCTCTGTGTGCCACCCTAGCCCACTCGTAATCTAGTCTCACATACGGCATCGTTTTATCGGTTCTTGGTGAAATATTTTGTGCCGTGACTTTCCACAGTCACACTACTATGCTCAGTTTTTAGTCTCATGTTGAGGCCGACAATGCCTGACATTAGGTTCTTGGTCTCATATTGGCCAACCCTTCCAATTGAAACTCCTATGCTTTCTTGTTTACCAATCGTATTAAACCGATAGAAAACTCAGTCAAAGATAGCGAGGCACTGTACTCAACTGTAGTTAGCAGGAGGTAGCCACGGGAAGACAATGCAACACCCGTTGGACCACAATCTCACCACTTTTGACCCAATACGCGTAACCGATTCGATGTATTGCCTGATGAAATGGACTCTCAGAATACAGAAAAAATTATTGTGATTGGTGATTATAATGTCACCTTTTCAAATAAATCAGCGAAAAGGGAAAATTCAACTAAAAATATTCGGCAAAGCTGATTTAAAAAAATGACGAGGTCGAAGGCATAATCGCAAACAAAGGATACATTCATCTAAGCGAATTATAATACAAGTCGGAGCTAAAGACGTGTCGCAGACGGAATCAACATGAAAAAGGTATGAAGCCATGCAAAACAACATCAAACCTTCACTCTCGAACGTCCGTTGTCACTGGTATCCTGCCCCAACCGAACCAAAGTAGATACAAGTTAAGCAAGATTATTTTACTTAACAATCGCCTAGCAACTTTCCGCGAAGCCCCGAAAATCTCTTTCTCGGATTATTGGGATACGATGAATGTCCCGATGTACTATAACTTTGATAGAATCACCAACAAGGCTCGCATTAACACGTATGGACTTGATACCATCGAAACCATTCTTAAAATCATTGGCGCTGGACTTGTCAACGGAGATAAGTCAAAAAAACGTAAACGATATCATGCCGACAACTCCGCCAGCAGAGTCCGACGAAACGACACAGCGACCTCCGCCCGTTTCAATACGAGATACACAACAAATAAAAGTGCCCATCAAAACACCACTACAGGTCCTAGCAAAAAAGGTCCTGTCATCAATCAAGTCCGAGTTGGAGGCAGTAGTCGCAGCTCCGCTAGTACAACCCGTGTAAACGAAAACAAAAGTCTTGGCTCCGACACAAGACCTCAGAGTAGAAACAAAATAAGTCAAGCAAATCAAGTTAATGTGACTTACGGTACTCTAAATTGTTGCTACGTGAACGTTAGAAATCTCAGAGACGAATTCAATGAACTATGTATCTTTGCATTGAATGAAAGTATCGACATAATTGAGCACCAGTCATTATTTAGGCAAATTTATTTTTCTCGGTTACTCACTATTTCACAAAGATAGACAAGGCCGAGAGGGCGGAGGAGTGCTGTTTCTCGTGTAAAACACTCTGCAAGTATTGGAAGTCACCATCCCAAACAACAGGCACGACATAGTATCAATCCAAGTATTCGGTAAACACATAAAATGTCAAATCACTCTCGCCTATCGCCCCCCTAAAAGCAAGGTTGCGGATGATATCGATCTTTACAACACCCTCGTCAATGTTGTCACAACACAACACGGTATGGTGCTTGGCGATTTCAATGTCCCCGATATTGATTGGGAATCAGACGAACGTACTGCCACCGGCCAACGTCTGATTGATTTTGCAGACGATCAGTTCATGACCCAAATGGTAAAGACACCTACTAGAGGTAGCAACATTCTTGATCTCCTATTTATTGCAAGCGACCCTCTTGTCACGAACGTCGAAGTTGGTGAACCACTCGGAACTAGTGACCACAACTGTATCCTTTTTTTTGATAGAGCTCGAGTTGAAAAGATCAACAAACTGCGAAAAAGTCACTAACTTCAGATTAGCTAGTTTTGATGCCTTAAGAGAGTCAATGGTGTCAGCTAATATAACCCTCGGACAATATGTGAATCAATCGCTTGACTATTTCTTGAATGCACTGAAAAATATCGAACGTGAGCATATATCGCGCAAAAACAAGCGAACAGCAGCCTATCAGCTGAAGTACTGGTGTATACTTACTTCTTTTAATTAGGATTGTTATAATCAAGCAAAAAGTGCAACGGTACAAATGATTAAACGAGTTGTTGTATAATATTATTTCGAATCACAACAGAGTAACATTTGACTCGCAATAGAGCACTAAACACTGATTGTAAGATAAACGGACACAACGGAACAAAAGTGTAATTGAACAGCAAAAAAAAATGTAGTAAGTGTAGAGCATAAAACGTAGAATAGAAAGCGGAAAGCGAAAGCGCAAGCGCCCACCCTGTATTAGATACATAACACGGGACATAAGATCTGAGTAATTATTACACTTATCCAAGTATGAACGTATACTAGTATATATTGCAAAAAATGTCATACAAAACAAATAAACGCTGACGGACTAAATCAGACGCATCCAAATATGAGATTATAATGTCTGACACTCTGAGTGTTGATCGCTGTTCTAATCAGTCTCACCTCCACCTAATAGCTCCACTACTAAATGTGATATGTTCCACAATTTTAGTACTGCACTGCTACCATAATATGGGAGGGCCATGTTTTTGTATATGAAGTGATCCTCCAATAAGGAGACCATTCACATTTTGGGTCTCTTCCCATAGAGGCGTGGTGTCCTAAAGCCGTAGCCTTATTGGCCTACAGAATAAACTTAGGTCGTTAACTAATTTACAGGCTCCTCCCATCTTTCTGTTTACAATATAAGATAACCCTGAGCTCAACAGTGTGAAACACAGCCCCTCTTTGTTTGTGGATCTAGTCCATACAATGCTGACTTGTAGAGTTTTACGAGATGTCCAAATGGCCCTCCACTCGTCAACGTCTTCTACGTCATGTAATCCATATAGGGGGACCACCTGCTTTTGGAGGGGAACCAAAACATATGCAAGGCAAGGGATTTCTTCGTGTAACTTAAGCAAGGGTTAACAGGCCCAGGACCTACAGTTTCTCGGGCATACACAACGCAGCTCGTTGTTGTTATGTTCGGGTAGCAATGTTTCCAAAGATATGTGCCAGCGGAGGCTGATCATAACACCCCCCTTTCTTTATTGAAAGAAAGTGTCCCCACTTTCATAGCTCTGCACTGGCAAGGTTTGAAGTAGTGCTCCCTCGACCCGTGGGTCGTTCTATGCGGAAAGGCAGGCTACGATGAGTTTTTAGCCATGATTGAATGTAATACAGTGTAGTAAGAGGCTGGTTGTATTAATGATATGTCATTTTTATGTCGAGAATAAACAATTATTTGAGCGTGTGATTACTCACAACATACGAATTTATGGCATGTTTCGCACGGTTCGATCAATTGTAGAAAAAAACTCGATCGACCCAAGTGTTGGGACATGGTTGCAAATTTGATGTTATTGGGATAGCTGAATGTATTTTTTTTATTAAACTTTGATATTATGCTTAGGGCGTGCAACCATGTTGCTTGGACACTTCTCTGTGCCCATCTTTACAACGTTTTTTTCCTGTTTGACAGAGAACCAAGGGAGGATGGGATAGAGACTATCTACAAGTTTTATTATATTATTTTGTTCATTTCGGCGAATGTTGGTTTAAGGTACCTTTGAACTAACATATGCATAGAGGGAACAAAGCTTATAAGCTAATTACACAATTCGGGAGGCATGACTCATAGACTAATTGCCGTACACAATATTAGGGACATAGTAAATGTCACACGCAGGTAACAAGTTGTACCTCATACATCTTAATAATAACATATATTCACCTCTTCTAATTATGCATTCAATAAACTGAACTTGGATACGCATCACTCTAATATCTACATCGGACACACTGCATTTCACGTTTGATCAAAAAAAAAAGCATTCAAATTGTGACCATGATGTGTTATTTTTGTTTATTCATTTATTGGGTAACATGTTCTGAACGCATGATTTGCGTGTATTTTTTATGCTTGGTCGGTAAATTGGGGTTAACGGTTATGAAATTCATGATGCTCGGTTTTACTACCGCATAATCCCACGCTATGTCACCCGGGGGTTGAAGTGGGCTGCCGTTCGCTTGTTTTTCAAAGCATTTGTCCGTACAGTTACCACGACAAAGCTAATATCACAAATTCCGATGTTAAAATGCGTATGAGACGTCCCGTTTGGACTCAATTATACCTGGATTGGTTTTGCCTGTTCGTATGTCAGTCCTTGCTTCGCCAGAAGAGGATTGCTTGCTTGTTTTTTAATATGAAAAACTTAGACAGTTCATCCTTATTATTTTCCGCTTCTGACCTGAGTCAGTGATCGTCGCTTCGAAACGACTTGCCTTCGTCCCCCTTTATTTACCAATCCATCCCATGATTTGTTATGTCATAGGTTCGCGTGTGTTTGGTGATGGTTTGTTCATTCATTCCTCTATTCACGCGTTCACTCGTTTTACAATTACATATCGCATAGGTCCAACTTGCAAATCACTTGCTTTTGCGTCTAGGTCGTCCTACGACGAACATGTTTTAACATTACGGACAGTGGTGTTCACACTTGAAAAAAAAAACCATCGTGACATTTGGACATGATTTTCTGCAATTGAATACCGCATTTCTACGTAGACCTGAAGGCTACACAACACTTTATCAGCCACACACGAAATCGACTTAACATGAATTATTTAAATTTATAACCGTTCATCGGATATTTAAACGTGTCACCTAACCAATTGGTCCTGGAAATTTTCTATGAAATTTAAAACGGAAACGCACGACTATCTGAACTTTTCTACAGGACGGAACAATGACTAAATATTTTTTTCAGTGATCGAATGAATATAGATTTTTATCACCAGCTGTTTACGTTCAATGAGCACAAAAAAATAGCTTATATACTACAAAAAGAAAACTTATATACTACACCGGTGAACTATGAGCTTTCTATTTTATTATCTACCTAAATATATTTACATGGTTTTGTTTTCCAACTTCATTTCTTGATTTTTTTTTTGTACAATAAATATTTAATTTTTTTGTTCATTGCAGGATTCCTTTTCCGCCACCGCGATCCATTTTTTCTTGAATTATTTATATGACTACAGTTCAGATGAATGTTGCTGGAACAACAGGCCGAATAATTAACGAGCACCTACTTAAATTCACTTCAACACTTATTTTTGACTCACTTGCTGATGAATTCGATAGCAGATATATTTAGAAGTTTTGTGAGGAACTGTAATTGCTTCTATTTTTACGAACTCTCGAATTAAACTTTTTTACGGGAGAACGGCACATCGCGATATATCACACTTGATTTGATGCGCTTCTTGTTTCACTTCTTAGAATTAGAAAGATTACATACAAGTCTTTGTTTATGTTTTTCTCAAGATGTTAAGGGGTGATTTGAAGGGGCCCCATGATTCTCTTTGCGTCACGTGGAATCCTGTCAGCCAGCTGTTTGTGTCCGTTGATTTATTTTCAGTCCATCTTGGACAATGGAGTTTGTCCTCGGATGCGGCTGTCCTTTCGGCCTGCCAGGATTAACAGACTGTCGTCCCTGTGCCCTCGCTGTTGTCCGAACGCGCTGTCGGACTTCGGGCAGGCAGGGTGTAGACGTGTCACTCGATACACGTCGCCTTGTGTTTCGGCCCATCGCTGCGGTTTTCCGTTCCCTCCTTAGTTGTCCTTCCGCAAAGCTGCCTCTCTCTCCCATTGTATGTTTGTTTAATTATAATTGGTAGCGTGGGGTTCGAGGGGGCGTGACTTGGGTCGAGTGTCTCCATGGTTGGACGCATTTAAGGGGACTTGAAGCATTTTGTTTAAAGTGATGATTTTGATTTGTTTTAATGAAGTGATTAATGTATTTTTTGTTTGCTTTAATATCCCTCACTGCTGAACACCAGTGTTGTATACTTCTTTTAACTAATATTGTTATAATCAAGTAAAAATTGCATGGGTATAAATGATTAAACGAGTTGTTTTATAACATAATTTTGAATTGAAACCAAGAAACATGTCAACAGTTCGACTCGCTATAGATCACCAAACACTCATTGTAATATAAACGGACACAACGGAACAAAAGTGTAAACGAACAGCAAAAAGAAGTGTAGTTAGTGTAAAACATAAAACGTATAATAAAAAGCGGAAACAGAACCCGGGACATAAGAACTGAGTAATTATTACACTTATCTAAGTACGAACGTATACTAGTATATATGACAAAAATTGTCATACAAAACAAAAAAACTCTGAAGAGCTAAATCAAACGCATCTAAATATGAGATTATAATGTCTGTCACTCTGAGTGTTGATCGCTGTTCTAATCAGTCTCACCTCCAACCGTTAGCTCCGCTACTAAATGTGATATGTTCCACATTTTTAGTACTGCACTTCTACCAGAATATGGGAGGGCCTTGTTTAAGTATATGAAGTGATCCTCCAATAAGTGGACCATTCACCTTTTGGGCCCCTCCCCACAGAGGCATGGTGTCTTAAAGCTTTGGCCTTTTCATCACACAAAATAAATTTAGGGCGGTAACTAATTTACAGGCTCCTCACATCTTTCTGTTTACAATATACGATAACAATATGCTCAACAGTGTGAAACACTGCCACTCTTTGTTAATGGATCTAGTTCATACAATTATGACTCGTCAAGTTTTACGGGATGCCCAAATGGCCCTCCACTCGTCAACGTCTCCTACGTCATGTAATCCATATTTGGTGACCACCTGGTTTTGGAAGGAAACCAAAAACTATGCAAGGCAAGGGATTTTTTCGTGTAACTTAAGCTAGGGTTAACAGGACAAAGACCTACAGTTTCTCAGGCATACGCAACGCAGCTCTTTGTAGTAATGTTCGGTTAGCAATGTTTCCAAACCTATGTGCTAGCGGAAGCTGATCATAACACTGGAAAGGAGAATGACAGCGCCTTCATTCACGAAAGAAAGCAAGCATTAGATAAAGCAGAGACGTCCGCATGACGACGTAGCAAAAAAATATTGCAAAATTAGCAGACGAGATCTAAAGAGTGTCCTGTAACGTAAAAATAAAGGTTATGAAAATGAAATTGCTGCCAATGCTATAACTAATCCGAAACAATTTTTTAGTTATATTTCGAGCAAAAAAAATTCAAAATCTGTAATAGGTCCTCTCGACAACGATGTTGGTGAGCTAGAAACGGACGATACCAAGATGAGTGTTCTACTGAATTAATACTTTTGCTCTGTATTTACGGTAGGTATTCAGGATATTCCTAATCCTGAGGATATCATAACGGCAAAACAAATTGAAGCCCTCTCCACAGTAAACTTTTCCCCCACCGAAGTTCATGAATATATAGATAAATTGAAAGTCACCAAATCTCCAGGTCCAGACCAAATTCATCCTAGAATTCTATAAGAGACTAGAAACGAAATCGCCGAACATTTATCAATTATTTTCACCCAATCTCTCACAAACGGCATCTGCCCCTCTAAATGGAAAGAGGCCTTTGTTACCTCAATTTTTAAGAGAGGGAACAAAAAGTGTCCCGGCAACTACCGTCCAATAAGTCTCACCTCAGTCATTGGCAAGTTGATGGAAAGTTTGATAACGGTTAAAATAACATATTTTTATGAATCAAACAAATTGATTGGCGACTCCCAGCATGGCTTTACAAACAACCATTCCTGTCGTTGAAATCTGCTACACTTTTTCAGAAATATAATCGAAATCGATACAAAATGTCCAATCAATATCATTTACTTTGACTTTCAAAAGGCCTTTGATAAAGTCCCCCACAAGCACCTAATTAGTAAATTGCACAGCATCGGTATTCGAGGCGAGCTCAACAACTGGATAAAATGCTGGCTTACGGACAGACGGTAATGAACTGTACTTAACGGAGCTTCCTCCTCTTAGGTTAATGTTACAAGCGGCGTGCCTCAAGGATCCGTGTTAGGGCCAGTTCTCTTTTTAATATTCATTAACGATCTTGACAGCAACGTACTCTCAAACATTAGCAAGTTAGCAGATAATACTAAGATCGGAGGCAAAGTACATACTGAACTAGAGTGTCAGCAAATCCAACTTTACCTGAAAAAATTGTTGATTGGTCAGAAAAGTGGCTAATGAAATTTAATGTAGACCAATGCAAAGTCATGCACATAGGTCCTCATAACCCCAAACACGAATATTCAATGTCTGGAAAGAAACTCATTCCCGTCATCGAAGAGAGAGATTTAGGTGTCATCATTAGTAACGACTTAAAAAGCAGCAATCAATTTAACGATGTTGTCATGAAAGGCAACAAAATGCTAGGTATGATATCCCGCACTAGTTCGAACAAAAACCAGCACAGTATGCTCAAGTTATTTAATGCATTCGTTCGACCGCATCTCGAATATGCTACCAAACTCCTCCCCTTGCTGCGGAATAAATCGTACGAAGACAGGCTTCGTGAACTCAATCTTTATTTGCTGGAGAAACGTCGAGTCAGAGGCATGTGGAAGATTATGAAGGGTGAGGAAAACGTCGACCGAGCGAGCCTTTTCACTTTAGATACAAACGGACTGACTTGGAACAATGGATAAAAAATCGTAGGGAAACGTTCCTCACTTGACATCACGCGCAATTTGTTCACGTATAGAGTTGTCGAAGAATTGAACAAACTTCCAGCGGAGGTTGTAAACAGCAATACAATCGAAACGTTCAAGCTGCGGCTCGATAAGTTCTACATATATCGCCGATAAATAGCTAAACCATTTCATTTCCTGTTATAAAAATACAGGAATGGCACACGAAGCTCTCTTAGACGTTTTACTGCAGAACTAATCCTCTTGCCATCAAAATGCAACCTATATTGGGCCAATAGGCCCTCCAGACGTTTTACTCCAGAACTAACTCTCTTCCTATCAGAAGGCAACCTAGTTTGGGACAAAAGTCCTGTTGTGGTCTTTCTACACTTGTAAACACTTGTAAACTCTTTCCAACGTTAGGTTCTTGATAGCTAGTTTAGCAACATTTTCTAATGCTAAACTAGCAAGGGCCAAGAACCCTTAACGATGGGTTCTTGGCCCCATGTTATATTCCCTGCCTCTTATCAGACGCATTAGTTTCCTCGGTTCTTGGCCCCATGTTATTCTCCCTGCCTCTCATCAGACGTAGTATTATCCTCGGTTCGTGGCTCCATGTTATACTTCCTGCCTCTTATCAGACGCAGTAGTATCCTCGGTTCTTGGCTCTATGTTATACTCCCTGCCTCTTATCAGACGCAGTAGTATCTTCGGTTCTTGGCCCCTGTTATACTCCCTGCCTCTTATCAGACGCAGTAGTATCCTCGGTTCTTGGCCCCATGTTACACTCTCTGCCTCTTATCAGACGCAGTAGTATCCTCGGTTCTTGGCCCCATGTTATACTCGCTGTCTCCTATCAGACGCAGCTCTACCCTCGATTCTTGGTCCCCTGTTTGCCCCTCTCCTGTGTTTATATACCCTTCCTTAAGATAAGTTCTTAATCCTCTACTTGTCAACGCTTTCTAACATTAGGTTCTTCATCATTAGCTTGTCAACCTTTCCTTGCGTCAGGAGCTTGGCCTCATAGCTGCTAGCCCACTCTTCAGGGCGTCCTTCATTCTCTCTGAACTATAACCAATTCGGATCATCTATCTAATATATAACAGGCTCTCCCACCAAAAAGGGTTACCCATTTCACAAATGAAATTACTTCTTTGAAAAATTTGAATATTTCATGTCTCTTTCTTTTATTCGACGGTGAAAATGAGTTACTGTAAACTCTGAAAGCCAGTACAAACTTAAAATTGAAGGGTTACAGTTGAAGCAAATGCCAGAAAACGACTATTCGCTCGAGAACTATCGTCAATCAAACAAAATATACCGATCGATGAAATTTACTAACAGAAAATAAACACGCAAAAATTTTGTATGTGGTCCGATACTTGAAACAGAAAATGCTATTTTTTCTAAATTTTTATTAGGAAAGAATAACCTCTCAGACTGAATGACTTTCATCGTGGCCGCCATGTTAATTGAAGCAATGTTGGGCCCTAACTCGCACAGTTGGTAGCCTTTCTTAGCTTAGAACCGGATCGGCTTTCACCTAATGGATTCAGTTGTGAGGCGAGTCCTCATATAGTCCAAATCGGATACGGTTCAGTGAAGACCCTGCCCTCTACAGTAAATGGGTTTGGGTTTAGGGACGACCCTGCCCTCTAAACTGGATACGGTCAAGTGAAGACCCTGACCTCCAAATCGGATTCGGTTCGGTGAAGACCCTGCCCTCTATATGGGTTAGGGTTTAGGGACAACCCTGCCCTCTAAACCGGATACGGTTAAGTGAAAACCCTGCCCTCTAAATCGGATACGGTTCAGTGAAGACCCTGCCCCTTAAATCGGTTACGGTTCAGTGAAGACCCTGCCCTCTAAACAGGATACGGTTCAGTCAAGACTCTGCCCTCAAAATGGGTTAGGACTAAGTGAAAACTCTGCCTTCTAAATCGGTTAGGGTTTAGTGAAGACCCTGCCTTCAAAATCGGTTAGGGCTTAGTGAAGACCCTGTCCTCTAAATCGGATACAGTTCAGGGATGACCCTGAGTAGTGTATATGACTGCGAAAACGGGACTGCGAAAACGGCAATCGAAAAGGACTGCGAAAACGGGACTGCGAAAACGGGACTGCGAAAACGGGACTGCGAAAACGGGACTGCGAAAACGGCAGTACGAAAGTGGGTGTCCAAAACGCAAATGGAAAGTAGGCGCAAGAACGGCAATGGATAATTTGTGACTCTATATATATTATTTGTGAAGGATTTAATGAAGGAAAAAATAGGATTTATGTTATTTATGAAGGAATTATGATATATGTTAATTGTGTAGGAAATAGGATACATGTTAATTGTGTAGGAATTAGGATGGTAGATATTTGAATCTTTTCTCGAATGTA
Organism: Gammarus roeselii; assembly: GCA_016164225.1. NCBI lineage: Eukaryota > Metazoa > Arthropoda > Malacostraca > Amphipoda > Gammaridae > Gammarus > Gammarus roeselii. The sequence continues at coordinate 90 of SDVV010030259.1, read as the reverse complement.
TTGGTTAGGTCGTTTGTTATTTGATAGTGACTCAGACGCTGTTCTTCTCTGATACTGTATATATATATATATATATATATTAGTGACTCT
>SDVV010030258.1:0-11699 GCA_016164225.1 Gammarus roeselii | reverse complement strand
TCAACCTTTTGAGGCTCTTACGTGCAGCTTCCAGCTGCTGATTGGCTGCGCCTCAGGCGTTGGTTGGCGCCACACAGTTTTATTGGCTGCGCCCCCAGAGTTCTTGTTTGTGGGTGGCCCCTTTCATGGATTTCCTCAATGCCGGGAATTCCGAATTGATTTTTCCCCGGCACTGCCACTACTGAGGGAATCCCGCCATCAGAGGGAATACTGCATCTGTGGCACATTTCAGTGGAGGTTAATACAATGACTTAAATATGTATGATACCTTAATGTTACATTTGTACAGTTTATAATTGAGCAGGGAATTTAATACTAAAGGCTGTATATCTATACATACATAATTTAACGTGGGGGAGAGCAATGCAAGACTTGGCTTGCAAACCCTTACATGCTGATACGAAAATTCTCGTTTGCACTAAGAGAAGCTAAAATCCAGCTCTTCAAATCATATTGTTACCTGATTAATTGTAATGCACTATGGAAAAATTACTTTCAATATAGCGTGAGGAAATTGATAGTGAGTTATAATGACACATTTAGACGGTTGATGCAGGTCCCTCGCTCGACGTCAGCGAGCAGTGTTTTTGCTGAAAAACAATCAGATCACATCAAAGTACTGTTTTGTAGAGGACAAATATTATTAAAATAGACAGGTAAGCATTATTTTGCTCATAGTGCTCATCCAAATAGACCGTATCATGGGAGCCGACATATCTAAAATGTAAATTTCAGACAAACCAAGTTTAAACTGTCCCGCTAGCGGCAACATTGAGTACGCTTGCTGCAAGGCTCGGAGAACCATAACACCCTTTCGATAAACATTTTCGTTGTGTAAGTTCCTGCTAGAAAAACTTAGCAAGTTCTTCAGCGTATGTTATAGTTTCAATAACAGCTTCTTTTTAAGCATATAGGGGGCCTATAATATGTATGTAAATACATTGTCAATTTGTGGACTGGTCAATCCAGAGTACAGCACCAGGCTGAAAGTGATGTGGCCCGATTTGGTGATTATTGTAAATAGTGTAATATAGGTAGACAAGTATAAATATTTGAACGCAATCTTAGATTAATAATGCCCTTTCCTAGTTTCATTCTTGAAGCTAGCTAAATTTATTCTGGTAACTGATATAGATTTCGTAAGATGAATAATGTCATAAAACATGTGACTGACTGTATTTTGTGTCAGCTAGAAAAGAATTTCTGCAGGTATATATTCCCTAGGAACCCTGCTGAATAATAATTCCTCATATATTTCATATGCAGTGTTTTAATTGACAAAATTTGAATTGCATCCAAGGATTAAATTCCATGACAGCCAATTCTAAAATATGGCGAGGCATTTCCACTCAACGGAGCCAATCCCTCTATTCCTTCATTTTAATAACAATTTATGCTGACTACTTGACTAGACTTGTGGCTACCAGACTGAGCCTAAACTTTCCATTCAATTAAAGGCAAAAATTGTTGCCTGCGGCTTCAGTAGGTGAACTTAGAGAGATCTTGAAAAAAAGAGACTTTACTCCTTGTAACAAAATGAATTATTCCACAGCCCTATCCCGAGAGGCCCAGCCAAGCTACCCGGGGAGCACCACCAATAGGGATGACAAGACCAAGAGTCAAAGGAAACGGTCCTTATCAAGAACGCCACCACATGCCCTGGATCCAGCTATAGCAGTCATCCCGGCAGAAAGCGTCATTCTTGGCTGCCAGGTTCGAGACCAAGCCGGGGCAGCCCAAACAATGATGCCCCACGAGCATTGTCTTCCAGTTCTGGTCTCCTGTGGAAACCACCATAACTAGCTAAGTCCCCTCTGCCAATTTGTTTGTCTTGCATTGTACAACAACTTGAATTCACTCATCAATTCATGGAGCAAATTAACTGCCTTTTTATTAATTTCCTTCCTATTTTCTTGTTGCCAACACTTGAAAATCATCTGACATATCAGATTGAAAAGCCATTGTAACTGCGGCATAACCTTGAAAATAATGCTATACAATGATTGTGTGACCAACATGTTCTTTCATTCATTATCAAATATATAAGCGAAATGGTACCATGCAATTGTAAGTACCGCCTTATTGGTTATAGCTATGTAGCTACCATTATATAAACATCTAAACTAATTTATTTAGAGCGAATTTTATTCACATCGAAACACAGTTCTTTTGACTCCGAAAGTTTCGTAAAGTGGCACACAGCCTTATGAATTGAGTTACGAACTCCCCAAATGAAATCCTAGTTGCGATCTGCTCTGGTGATGCGCTCGCTGCCTTGTCATTGTTAAGGCGATTGAGAGAAATACTGTACACATAGGCAGGATAGAGTTGTATGCCGTAACTTATTTTTAGTTGTGTGTGGTAATTTTATAACTTTGTTCTCACTGTAACCCTAAAATAAGATGTCTCAATTGTAATAATATGCCCATGTTGGTTGTTAATAAAGCTTTAATTATTATTGCATACCCACCCATTTTCTACGCGTGGACAACTTACTGATCTCGCTGAACATCAGACGCAAAGCAATCAAGCCTTCATTCTCCTACCGAATTCTTAAAATCAACACACCAACATGGATGATCAGCCCACCACTGGTCAACCTAGATTTGCAGACGTACCCCAAAGCAACAACCCCAACCAACACGTACCGCCGAGAATACTCACGACTACTCGATGAACAGTACTCTGAGCACCGACATATATACACTGATGGCTCCAAAACATCGAACGGAGTGGGAGCTGGCCAGAGGCGAAAAGACCGCGTTCGACCACCCTTCCCCAAGAGGCCTCTATATTCTCTGCAGAGCTACACGCACTCGAACTGGCCATCTCCTTTACAAAAAGTGACCGCCTCCCCATAAGTGTTACATTTTCAGACAGTCTGAGTGTTCTCACCCAGCTAAAAACTTCGCACTTTGATCACCCTGCCTTTAGAAAAATGCAACACGACCTATTCACGATGTCCGAGGCGAGCCAGGCGGTCGAGTTCTGCTGGATCCCTGGACATGCGGGAATAAGAGGAAATAAAGACCGCCCTACGTGGGAGTCTGCATTAACTTCGCGTTGGGACTCCGGTGGAACATGGAAGCAAAAAATAAATAAATATAAGAGGATATGAACGCGCAGATTCCCTCGCTCAACGAGTGTCTACCCAGCAAGAACAATTTATCTCCATTCATTACCTAGACTGGTTCCCAGTCATTAACTCACGTATAACATCACAATAGAACGACTTTTGGCAATAGAGTGGACAAAAGATGATTGCAGTTAAACGATCCGTGGGAGAGTGGGACACCAGGTTTTCTAATAGGGGAGACCGAGTGTTCATTAACCGTCTATGCACAGGACACAGGTGGATAACTCACAACCACCTAATGGACGTAGACATGGGGCCGGACGCACCACCATGCCCCTGTTGCCACCAAGTGGCAATCAGCGTGAAACACTTGTAGATTGTGATGCACGCGCAGCAACCCGACGAGCCTACTTGAGCCCCCCATGCAACCTGCAATGCCTGCTCACAGAAGCGGAACACCGGAAAAGCTGATCGCTTTCGGAAAGCACACAGGCTTATATGAAACTGTGTAATGGTAAAGAAGTCTGAATCATCTCTGATCCCGAACTCGCTGACATCCCTGCGTGTTAATTGATAATTTTAACGTCAACTTCGTGAACGAAGCTGTGCAGAATCAACGGATTGTCGTGCCCTGAGGAGGAGCACTCAGTGACTGCACGTTGGAGCTCCGGCGGAGAATGGAGGGGGCATCTACCACTCCTCTACGCTTAACCTACTGTCTGCATTGAACCTGCCCTGTATATATTTTGAATTTAGGCCTATTTTGTATCTGCGTTAGACCTACTCTGTATCTGCGATGAACATACTCTGTATATATATCAATTTTATTTTGTATCTATTTTAAAATTGCTTTGTATCTGCGTTAGATCTACTCTGTACCTGCGTTAAATCTATTGTGTCTACGTTGAACCTACTCTGAATCTACGTTGAATCTACTATTGATCTACGTTGCAACTACTTTGCCACTCTTCAATTGCCCTACGGGGGAGTCTGCATTAACTTCGCGTTGGGACTCCGGTGGAAAACGGAAGCATTTACTACTACTACTGCATGATTGCCAATTAAATAAATACTGGCTGAAAATGCTGCCTAGATATAGCCGTAGAAGAACGCGCGGGTTGGAGTTCAATAGACAGATATGACCGATCCTACCCTAAGGAACAGCGTATATGTGAGTTTGAAATGTCAATATAAAGAATTCACATAATTAGTATCATACAAGAAATTATGAACCACTAATACACTGTGCATGCATACCCCATTAAATATATCAGTTAGATCTGTCGAGAAATTACAGTTGATTACCGTGCAGACTCACGGAAAAACACGACGTGATAATTTCTGGAACTACAACTTGAAATAAATGAATTGCTTGATGTCACAACAAAATTAGGATGATAAAACGTTTTAATTTTGTCACGAAAATCAATTATTATGAACGAACATCGATTTTTTTATGAGAATGGCTACCGTGCATGAAAGATACTAGAAGTGCGAGAGAAAATAATTTATATGCTATGATTGAACAAGCCAGATGTTTGCCTCCCCCCAAAGTTGTCGGCAGGTGCGTTGATCGCTCCAGGATGTGACATGATACCGACCTATGAAGAATGCGAGGTCTGGTCTGGGCAAAAGTAACTGACAAGCATTTGTGGGTTGATAGAATTTCCCAAACAGCCTCCGGTGAAAATGAAGCTCAAATAAAGTGTAAAAAAAAAATCTGTGGCTTGTGATTACACATTTTCTTCGCACTGTTAAATTATTCATAATAATTGCGTTGAGTATCAAACAGACAGTTATGGCTTACTTATGCTTGACCAGGGTCAACTAGGAGTTTACTCGTTAGTTCACTGAATGACTATTTTCTTCGTGTGCGACGGCTCTGAGTAATTGCTAGTGCTTATAATCTATTTGCAATATATGGGTTTGCGAAATCAGTCAATGTACTATTCTTTTTTGTACTGTAATTGTTTATTTTAAAAATCCGTATTCCAAGCATATTCCGTTATGATACGTTCTAATAATCTGACAATTTTATTCAGATTCAATCGAAATGTTGCATCAAAGTGTGGTATCTTGACTACTCCTTAAATTATACTGTTTACTTGAAAGAATTTTCCTCTGTAAGAGCCTCCGCACACGATGTTCAAAGTTCTGAAAGCCTTGAGCCTTTTGATTGATGAGTCATGCCTAATCAAGAGTTCAGCCTATGAACACGCAATTTCCTGCGTGTTCATTGACTCATCGATCATAAGGCTTTCGGGACGTTGAACTTCGTGTACGGATGGTATAATAAAGCTAACAACAATTATTCAGAACAATATCAACGCGTAGCAAGCTGTCGTAAAGCAGACGGTCTGACAAGCTCCTATTTTCCTCCCTGCTAAGTAAAAACTATATAATGACCGTATTATAAATTAAATAATCCAACAATTAGGAATTGTTCAAGCGGGTGCAAAAAAAATCAAATAATATAAAGATATAAATCGATCTACATACGGAACAAGATTGATACATCGGTTGGAATGGGCTTGACTTCTCGATAGTAGTCCGATTGAATTTGCTGCTACAAAACGAAGGCTTCCAATCGAGATTTAAATTGAGTTGAATTCAAATAAATAAAAAGTAAATCAGTCATTGACTTTTCGAACAAAAGCATAGGCAAATTATTTTATGAATCGTATATAAGAAGAAAACACATGCGTATAAGAAAAGTTTTTTAGACAGCAGCGAATCATTTCGATAAGTGAATACATGTTTACATTTGGTGGTAAGCCAATAGATGGAGTCTTAAAATTATCGCGCTTTGGCGAGACGTCACTTAGTGGACGTCAGAGCTTTATTTGTGAGGGAATTCCTCCCATTCCAGCTTCAGCCTTCGTTGATTGTGGTGCTAGATTCGTTGAGCCGGCAAAATGGTGCACGCTGTGAGCGACAAGGTGAGAAATGTGTATATTTACCTGAATTGCTCGTTTCGTCTATTGAGATGTGTTTTGGGGAATTTCCATTAGTACATAACGAAGTAGCATTTTGATTTATCGTGCTGTTCCTATTGTGTTGAATCGCATAGGTATTGAAAAATGCTGATTTCTTGCGGTGGATAATCGAGCTAGGCATAAAAGAGAAAGAAGTCCACACAAGTGCAGTGGTGTATCATGGGTTAGTGACTCCAATCGTAACTTCAGCCCCGTCCCTGCTAGCTAATATGGCAGCCGGGGCCCGTTCGCAAGGCTTGTTGGCAACAACTTTAGTCTCTCGCTTGTGATGTGTAATATGCGTCTAATTCCTGTGTTTGCCCCTGCTTGAATCATCTCATGCCCAACAGCAAATACCACATGTAAACCCAACACAAGATGTTGTGTTTCTTATAGCTTGATTTCCACCTGCTGCAGTGGAAAACGCTCGAACTGCAGAGCTGGGAAGTTCAGTCATGATCTTACAAGCAGTGTTTGGGCCACAAAATTATCTTCAGTGGGTTGAAGGTGTTGCATTGGTGCTGCTAGATTGCAACCCTGAATTTTTCTATCTGGGAACAGCCAAATGTTGGGTTCATTTTCTAATATTCTGATAGTATCTTTAAATTGGAAAACATTTTATTGGCACATTTTTGAACAAATCCTAATTGTGGCATTGCACAATTGATCATACTGTTGTGAGATATTATGACCTGACAATGGTAATAAAAGTTAACCAAACAAGTGTTTTGCAGATAGTTTGCTGCTTTCTACTAGTGTTCTGAATGATTGTGTCCAACTATAGCTACTTACCAAAAAAAAAACTCTGGTAACTAGTAGCTAGCTATATTGTAGAGTGACAGAATAGTGCATTAATCTGTTCAAAACAAATGAGTTTGCAAAATGATGTGGGTCTAAAACTTTTCAAGATTGCTGTACTTGTTTATCAAAAACTACTGTGTTTGCCATTAGATTTCCATTGAGAAGTGTTTGACTTGGACAATATTAGTGAGTAGACAACTTCAGGTAGATTGAAGCATATTGAATCTGACACCTCTACTAGTAGCGTCAACCGGGGTGACTCCCTGCATTTACGGCATATTTTAAAATAACTCTTGATGGATGCAACAGAAACGAATTTACGGTGTGTATAGCTACTATTAAGACCATGAAGCACTGTAAGTTTCAACATTCTATCAACCAAAAAAAGTTATTCATGAAAAACCATATGGCAAGCTGAGGCCCTAATCCAGGGTGATTCCTTGCACCTCTTGTATATCAATAATTGAAAGGCAAATTAAAATGTTGAGAGTACCAATAGAAACAGAATGCCTATATTAGTATATAACAGCTGCTTATGATAAAATGTTATGTCTGTGACAGGACTTTTTGATGCAGTCATACTCGAATGTTGAATGGATTTTTTCCCCGATTTCACAGCAGGAAACAAAGTTTTTCTTCAATAATCAAAAACTAACATTACTGGAAGTCATTTCTCTACAACTTGAAACTAATTATGACCCTAAAGTATCAGTAAATAAGCAAAAATTATGAAAATAAATCTTTTTGATAATATGAAAAACTAGTAAAAAAATATTTTTCCTATTCCATAGCTAACTAATCGCATCAACATGGATACAAAGCATGCTAGGTAAGGTATGGTTATCTTGATGTGAAAATAAGATACTACAAGATCGTTTGTGGGTGTTAAACATAAATTACCACTTAGGCCTAGACTTGTCACCATGTGTTATTAACATTGGGTCATTATGAAATTAGTTACACATTTTGAAATTAGCTGTGGTATCATTATTATGAGTCATTTACTTTCAGATGTCATATTTATGAATAATTGCATTTAATTACTTTTCATTCAAGAAAACGAAGGTATTCTTCAACAAAATAGCTGCGGGGAATCACCCCGGATCGTTGTTTCACCTGGGGTGATTCCCCGCAGTTGTATACGTGTATATATCTACAAAAATATACATTTCTTTCTATAATACTTCTTACGCAACAAACTTCAACCTATTCGGAGTATCACCACCAAATTTGGTCCTAATCCAATGGAAACTCTAGCCACAGCATCAAAGTTTGCAGAACATGGATTTTTCGGAACCAAAATTATTAGGGACCTGAAAAACACACATTCACTTTGTAGATTTTTCATAAATTCTCTGCGCGTATCGAATTTTTACAAGTAGCTGATACTTACTAACAAAGATTTGCCTCTGCAAGTCCCATAGTTGAATAGTGTTTTTGACGTTTTGGGGCTTGAAGGGGGTTGCGAGGAGTCACCCAGTGTTGCAGACTGCGGGGAATCTCACCGGTAGAGGCTATAGATCCATTACGATTGTACTTAGCAACTTGTGTATGGGGGCTCATTCAATTAACGGTGCTGCGCAATCACAAATGTACTGCGGCTTCATTAAGTGATCATTGTGCTATCACATTACACTAAAGAAAGCTTTTGAAATGGGAGATAATAGATTGGTCAGGCTTCATTAAGTGATCATTGTGCTATCACATTACACTAAAGAAAGCTTTTGAAATGGGAGATAAAAGAAGCCAATTCCAGATTCCAAGGTTTGTTTGTATATTTGTCTTGTTTTGTGTATTATTATTCAATATAGCTATACATACAACACTCCTGTTACTGTGGGCTTGGGTGATGGAAAATTTGTTGGTTTTTAAAGATTAATACAATCTTATAGACTGTGATCAAGATTAAATTGAAGCTTTAGCATTGTTAGACCTAAGTCACCTTAACAAGAGGAGCATTGAAAGTCAAGACAAGAAAATACTTCTAGATTTTTGAGTTACCATGTGTATTATTGAAGGGATTAGCGTTGCCCGGGGTGACTCCCCGCGGTCGATAACCCAGAGTGACTCCCTGCACCCCCTTTTTGGGCACCAAAACGTTGAAAATCACAATATTGGACTACGGGACTTGAAAGAGCAGGTCTTTATTAGTAAGTATCAGCTACTTGTAGAAATTTGATGCGCACACAGTTTTTATGAAAAATTGCCAAAGTGAATGTGTTTTTCAGGTCCCCGAATATTTTTTTTTGAAAAAAATAGGCTAGAGTTTCCATTGGATTAGGGCCAAATTTGTTGGTGATACTTGGAATATGTTGTAGTTTGTTGCATATGAAGGATTTTGGGGAGAAATGTAAACTTTTGTAGTTAGCGTTGACCGGGGTGACTCCCCGCTTTCAAAAACCCTAGGGTGACTCCCCGCACCGCCTTTTGGGCACCAAAACGTTGGAAATCACAATATTCAACTACGGGACTTGGAAGAGCAGGTCTTTGTTAGTAAGTATCAGCTACTTGTAGAAATTTGATGCGCGCACAGAATTTATGAATAATCGCCAAAGTAAAGGTGTGTTTTTCAGGTCCCTGATAATTTTGGTTTGGAAAATTTGATGTTCTGCAAAATTTGATGCTGTCGCTAGAGTTTCCATTTGATTAGAGCCAAATTAGTGGTGATACTCGAAATATGTTGTAGTTTGTTGCGTACAAAGGATTTTGAGGAGAAATGTAAACTTTTGTAGATATGGTCAAATATACAACTGCGGGGAGTCACCCCAGGTAAAAAAAAATTTGGGGTGAGTCCCCTCACCTATTTTGTTATTAAATATATTAGATTTTCTTCGATGGAAAGTAATTAAATGCAATTCTACACACATGTAAAGACATATGGAAGTAAATGACCCACAATAATGATACCACAGCTAATGTCAAAATGCATAACTAATTTTATTATGACCCAATGTTTATATCACATGGGGACAAGTCAAGGTCAAAGTGTTAACTTATGTTTAATGCCCAGGAACAATATTTTTATCATATTTGCATATTAAGATAACAATAACTCACCTAGTATGACTTGTATTAATGTTAATGCAATAAGTTTGCTATAGAATGGAAAAAATAAAATTTTCCGTTGTGTTATCGTATCATTAAAAAGATTTTTCTTGCATAATATATGCTCATTTACTGATACTTAAGGGTTTTAATCAGTTCAGTATAGGGAGAAATGACTTCCAGTGAAGTTGGATTGCAATTATTGAAGAAAAACTTTGTTTCCCGCATTGATATCGGGAAAACTAATTCCTTCCACAGTCACATATGACCGCAGCAGAAGACGAGCATAAAAGAGACCTGTCAGACGTATTATTTTACAAAAAGTTTTATTTTAAGCAACTGATATATACTAATATAGGCATGCTCTATTTATTGATACTCTCAAACTTTTAATTTGAGTTTCAATTATTGATGTATGGGGGGTGCGGGGAATCACCCCATTTGGTGCGGGGAATCACCCCATTTGGTGCGGGGAATCACCCCCGATTAGGGGCCGTAGCTTGCTGCACGGTTTATTGTAAATAACTATTTTTTGGGTAATGATAGAAGGTTGAAACTTATGATGCTCCATGGTCATAATAGTAGCTATACACACCATAAATACAAAGTTTCTTAGCCGCATACTTCTTAAGTTATTTTAAAGTATGCGCTAAATGCGGGGAGTCACCATAGTTGACGCATATATATAATTGGGTGGTTCAGCGCATGTTTGTTAGGGCTTGGAATGACAGTATCTTAGAACTGTCCAACACACCAGCAAGGACAAATTGCAGAGTAGGACAGAAGGCACAAATGCCACAGCCCACCAGGACTGTGAAAAACTTCTAAATGTCAGTAAAATTCTGGGATTTCCGTTTCATACAGCTAACTATGCAGATTTCAAGAATATATCTAAACTGTTACCCACTGCAGTAGGATTTATTTGTGAATAATAACAGAATTATGGGAATACAAGAAAAGATTGTATTTTGACAAAGTAGCAATTCTGTGTCAAGGCAGAACTTAGTAAGATCATGTAAGCCTCAAAATGTGCCTATCTTCCTTGAAGAGATTGTTACCCCTGTCAAGTTCATCTTGACCTTGGTGTGATTTGAGAAACTATATATTTTTTATTTTTTTTCCCTGCTTTTTGCATATTTCTCTCATTGATTTACATGCAGAATAATTTTTCATTTTATTGGATTGAAAGCATTATTGCCATTGTTTTATTGCTGCAAAATGCTTCTCATTGGGCATGTCATAAGCAGTAGCTGTACAACACTTTGATTCCATTTGTAGCTAATTCAATATTAGCTAGAGTTGACCGAGGTGACTCCCCGCATTTTTTGCATACTTTGAAATAATTCAAAAAGTACGCGGCCCCGAAACTTTGTAATTACGGTGTGTTTAGCTACTATTATGACCATTAAGCACCGTAAGTTTCAACATTCTATTGGCTACCAAAAAAAAAGTTTTTCATGAAAAACCATGCTGCCAGCTACTGCCCATAATCGGGTAGTGATTCTCCGCACCGAATGGGGCAATTCCCCGCACCCCATATATATCAATAATTGAAATGCTAATTGAAAGTTTGAGAGTACCAATAAAAAGAGCATGCCTATATTAGTATATATCAGTTGCTCATTGTGTTGTGTTATAGTTGTCACCATGTGTTATAAACATCGGGTCATTATAAAATAAGTTACAAATTTAGAAATTAGCTGTGGTGTCATTATTGTGGATCATTTGCTTCCAGATGTCATTATATGTGTGAAGAATTGCATTTAATTACTTTTAATTTGAGGAAAACAAAGATTTTTTTT
>SDVV010030257.1:0-11699 GCA_016164225.1 Gammarus roeselii | reverse complement strand
AGATTTAAAAATACGCAAATTGACCTGGACATCGGAATAATATCCTCGAACGGGAGGAGATAGACGGGCACTGTTCCTTAAGGAATCTGACAGAGGTACGAGGAGGGTGGGCTAGTTGATGCCCAGTTCAGAAACTTCATCTAGCTTGTTCTGCCACTCAGGTAAGCATAGCTAGTGCGGTCCTGCCGTCGTGGCTCGACGCATGCACAACTGACACAAATATACCAGGGAAGATCTAGATGATAGAGGAGGCCTGTCATTGTAATTGGGAAAGGAACCTGCGTACTGAAATAATGTTCACATCAACAGCGAAACAATATTTTTTGTGAAGCCTTTGCAGATATTGTTTCGTTCGTTCTTTCCGACGGGTGGCCAAAATATGTGAAGGACAAATCAACATTCCTGAGTGCCGGGCCAGAAGGAGTGAGAGCTGAGTCAACTTACTCTTCTGTTCAACATGTCAGATACGTTCGTTTCAATTTCATGGAAAATAAAACATTATTGAGGAATAAATCTCTGGCTAAAATTCATTTCGTTTGCATAGCTGATTTATGAATAATTAGGTGAAAACGGAGAAGCACGATACAGAGAGTCTTCACGGAGGTAATATTGAAACTAGAGATACATAAGGTAATAAACTGAGACATAAATCTGGTAACGAACTCATTTAAAAGACAGAACACTGGACAGCATCGTTATCACAGCTACCTGAACAATCCAAAAATGACCATTTATCATGAGACTCTTCTTGAGAGGTGAAAGAGGTGACGGATGAATAGTGATGAATTGTACCAAAAGATAATGACACACGAGACAGTGCGGAAGAGCAGGAAAGCACGATCAACATGTATATAAATAAAACGGGTTTAAAATTTACGGGGTAACAGTTGAGAAATTGACTAGTGAGGTCATGAAACTATCATCAAATGTCGGTGCATGGGGAAGGTCCTTTCCATGTCTTGCTTGGAGAGTTTTTCATGGAAGATGAAACAAATTCAGAACAGACAAGTCGATTAGATTTTCAAACGTCCTTTTAGACAGTGCAATGACAGTTTTCGTAGGGTTGAAAAACGTTAATCTGAACATATTTGCCGAGTTTCAGGGAGCGGAATTTTGGTCCGTGAAACATTAAATTAATAAAAGTTTTTATCGCTGAATCATTCTTGAAAAATGTATGAGATTTCACAGTAGTTTAATGATTATGCATTTCGGGAGGGTGAACAAAAATATCGTCGTTAATGACGTGTTCCAATCAAAAGGCAACCTTTTTCATTGGGTCTAAAATATAAAATAAAATGAAGAGGTCAGAGAGAAGTGCTGTCATGCTAGCTTTGTACAAATCCCTGTCAGCAATAAATTCACCTCTCCCTTTATGCTGACAAGAAACAGTGATACTGAGATTGGAAGCAAATTTACAGAGCTCTAACAGGTTCTGTTAAGTCCAGAAGAAAATATTTTGTAACGTTGGAAGTGATCGATTTTTTTAGGTGGTGAGTATTTAATCCTTTTCAAATTTTTTTGTTGACGTTTTATTACTCACATTGCTGAATAAAGTCTCCTGCGAACTAAAATAAAATGGGATATAATTTGTATAATCTATTGGGCAAAAGGTTCATGCAAATTCTCCCCCTTTTAACATTATCCGTATTCAAATCCTATTTCATTTCAATTTTCAGTTTAGTTTGCGTAATATAGAATCATTGTACAAACTGATATACCTCTATCACAACTTCTTCCATATTCAATCTCTTTCAATCTTTCCAGAGTAGGTTACAACTTTTACTTTAGCATTCTTTTTTCGGGCGTTCGTTTCTTAATTGATTTGTTTGTTTCCAATATTACATGCAAAGACATCCTTCTGAATGCTGGCGATGGGTACAGACCCAAAATCTTCCTTCTTCATTGGTACGCGATTCCCTAAATAAGAGGGATTAGGCATTTATTCTCGTTGAAGCCTGTATTAAAATTACGTAAGATACTTCTATCCATTGCATATAATCGGTGATAAATCAAGTTTTGCATGAACATACAAATACGAACACTCAATCAATCATGTATATTGTGTCCAAAACTTCTTGACAATATTTCATCATTTCTCGATGGGAGCAAATAATATAAAAGGTCACATTATCATTACACATTGTTCATCAAGAAGAGCTGGTATTCCGCAACAAATATATTACTCTAGGACACTGTGCTTCAAACATTGCTAATCATCGTATCTTTTTTTCGCTGGTCACCGGCAATTACGACTCATCGTGAATGACTAGTGTTTCATAAACGCTGGCTCCAAGCGTTATATGATTTACAGGAATAAATCCTGTTTGTATAATCTCCGTAACCTAAATCGGATCTTATTTTAAGCCGTTGGAGGCCGTGGTAAGCAGCCACAGATGTGTTTGAAAATATTCGAGAAATTGTGCAGCGTGTTGATGAGCATGTGAATATAAAGTTATAGTATGAGCTGGCATAGGAGAACATTGACGGAGTGTTTAATATATTATAATTGAATGTTTTTTTTTGAAGGTCGCTTATAAAAGGTTTCGTATGTAAGGGGACATATTTTCTTTTTCTGCCTTTTTCCGCGTGATATCATCGGGTTTTGGCGTGTCTGACAGAGTACAGGTACAAACATTTGAAGGGATTTTTTTTCTGTAAGCCCATCCAATAAAGCCAAAGTGTAAAGTACTTAGAACGCTTGCTTGACGTAACAAAAATTTATTTCATACAATTTATAAAGAAAATTCTAACATTTACCAGCCAAGGATGCCTAAATTTGGGTCAGACTTGTCCAAACTAAAGCTCCGGTAATTCAGCTCCAAGGCTCGACTATTTCGGCACACCAGAGCAGGCGCGGGCAGAAGGGGGGGGGGCTGAGTAGCAGGGCAACAGAGTCGTATCAGAGGGGGGCGATTTCATTTGGACTTACTACAAAAAATGATTATGATTTTATTTCAAAAATTTGTTCGGCGTGACAGTGAGTTACTTGAGAAAAACAAAACGTTCATAATCAAACACAAACTTAAATGCAAAGAATATACTACATATCAATATGAGGATACGCCATTGCTGATGCAAGAGGTTTTCATTGTGTTACAAAGGAATTGAGTCATAATATTTATTACCTTGTTTAAACGTTGAGTTATATTGTCATCTTTTATACGAAAAATGTGACAATTGTGACTGATTTTTTCGACAGAATGTATAGACATAGACATAGACATACAGCCGTTTCCCCTAGTTAGGGGGGTGGCTAAGTTAGGCAGACACAGAGGGGGGAGGAGCCCAATCTCCCCGCCACAAGACCGCCGTGTCCCTGCCGAGGCTCGAACTCGCGACATGCAGCACCAGAGGCTGACACTGCAGTCGGATACGCTAACCACTCGGCCACGGCGGCCTAGGCGACAGAATACATCTGAGAATATCTTCTCTCCAACTCACACGATCTCTCACCCCGAACGATATCCTCGTCCTTCAACCCGTTTCAAAGCAGCCGTCATTCAGAGCTCGATTTCCAAAAGCCTTAAGCGGGATAAGCTGAAGAGCTTAACTTGCAAGTGATGATGGAGGCGGCGGGACGACCCTCATCAAGTGAGGAAGGGCCCTGCCGATGCGGCTCGGAAGGAGGTGAGCCGAGAAGTAATCGGATTGAGGAATGGTTATGTCATACTCTGTTAGCTCTATTGTATTAAGCAGTTATTTTTGTCTCAGAATATTGCATAATCCGAGAAAATTTGCATTATTGTAAAATAATTGTTGTACATCGTTGCAAGGTCACCGGCGCACAGATTAGCGTGAAAACAATGACAACATTACTTCTATGTCAATTTTTGGTATATTTATCATTGCGATCATACAATTATATTGATGTAATGTCAAAGAACATTGAACCCGACTTATAGTGCTCACTGAAGCAGTAGATGTTTGATTTAGGCGTTTCGGGTAATAAACCTTATTATTTTGGTTTGTCTTTCAAAATTAAATATTCAATTCCCCTTCCAGTCAGGTGAAAAAGAATGCGTATCACAATATTATCATTTGCCTCTTTTCAAGTCCAGGGAAGGAGCAAGAATTCTTCATAATTATTATTTACGGTTTATTGATGTGCGCTGATTCCAAAATGAACTAATCGATCTGAAATTAGGAATGCGATTTGAGTTTTCTCGGCCGCACTGGAGTTATTAAATTGCCCACGTTCGCCTCCTGTTGGCCTGGGTACTTTGAAAGTCTTGTCTCATTTCAATGTTCCCATCGATTTGTGCATTCCCCAGTGATTGTTTATCCACATTATGTAACTCATATTCATGATGATACAATTTGTTTTCCTCCTTTCATAATCATCTACCTGTATTGAATTTCGCTTTTTTGCCGATGCATCCTTTCTAAAGCTGACGGTAGACTTAGACCCGAAACGTAAATTGAATATTGGTATCAAATTTTTTTTTTCTCGCTGAAGCCCACATTTTAAGTCATTGTCAACATTAATTAGGGCAATAAAATAAATTGCTGGCGGCATCATTCATTCTATTATTCTCAGGATAGGATTTTTCAGATCATGTTTCCAACGATTACGAATTGTTGTGCAATCCAATCCATGATCAGGGCATTTTTAATCATAGTAACGCAGATACATGACAAATTATTTTATGAACAGTATCACTCATACAATAGTTTTGTTTGCAAGTTTTAACATAATCTAAACGTATTTTTTAAATTTGAAACCTTACCCATATGACCAAGTTCGAACGATCGGACGAATGTCAGACTCAGCTGAGAAAGAAAGATAGATAACCGAAGTTAATCTAACTTATTTTCTGCGAGACAGGTTTCTTCGGTTCAATTCTGTGGAAAGGTGTCTCAACTTTTGACGAATATTCCTTGGAGAGCGCTAACTTTGATTGCCAAACTCGCCTGTCGCAACAGCAATTCTCATCCTAGTTCCCCGGCTCTTAGAGTCCGACCGAGTGAGCGGCCATGTTGTTTGTGACGTCAGGAGTGTCATATGTCTCACACTTGCATGACGAGAGACATTACTGAGTTACAAGATTTGTCAGACGACGAAAAGGCTAATGTATAAGATTGCAGATTATGCATCTAATATTAAGGTTAATCGGTGACTACGCAATGAATCCTGCGTATCAACATGCCGCGAATATCTGGGACGTATCCATAGCACAGCCTTGGTGTACGGCTAAATGTCATCTGAATATCGTAGACTTCACGATTGTGCGGCCTCAGTGTGGGATTGAATGGCCCTAAGATACAGCAGAATCGCAATGAGAGTGGACATCAGCTTATGAAAAAAGGTCACATGAATATCTCATACGTAACGGTAGCTCGGCCTCGGTGTAAAATGTCAGGCCCTGATGATCAAAAGTCCCATTACAGAACTCCAGACTCAGTGTATTTTGTTGCCTCCGAAACCAGACGGATCCCTAAATTAAACTGGGTGGATGGTACAATTAAGCCACAAATGGAACGTAATGAGTAGACACACATCGGGTTCCTATCCAAGTTGGTTGCCTTGTTCCCTCCGAGTTTCCTTATAAAATAATCATGTCTTTCACCTGATTTGCACTCATACCTTCCCACAATTTTTTCTTTAACATTGATCTAACCCCGACCGTACATATCTGATCCTAAGCTTCTCAGCAGACCACTCTCATCCGGCCAGCATCAAGCTCTAAATGCCACGTAATATTTCGAAAAATCTTCCGGACGCTAACTACTTCACAAAGACACTTTGCCCATTTAGCCACTTTTTTGTTTCCAGGATGAAGAACGAAGCTCGTTCTTTCAGGCTCACAAAAGCAATGCAGCTCTGTCGCTGTCATAGAAATGTTCAAACTAATTCCTACGGTCAAGGAGAACACGAATATCAAAGGATTCTATTGCTCTGACGTTTTTTTTTCTAATCCACTGCGGTTGTTCTGTTTACAGTGGCCGGACCGTCTCAGTACGTTTGTATCTACTACAATACACTGCTCCAAGAAACGCAGGCTGAGAACTTAAATTTACCCGAATTGAAGCTCCTACCGTAGACAGAATATTAATGGTTAAATAAATAAATATTCGGCTATTGGATTTTTGTTTCTGTTTTGGCTAACACATAACAGCGGCCTAAAATGAGACAACCAAGTGCCACGGACTCGCATAAATGCTCCGTAAGATGGACTTGAATTTGATAGTGCAGTCGCAGGGCTTCCACCCGGCGAATGGGTCAAAGTCGACTGATGAACAGACTTCAATCGATAGACGTACTCCACCCATCTTTAACGGGCTCTTTTAAAAACCAATTTGACGTCATCTGACATTTGTCTATACAGATAAGGGAGACAGATAGACACACAGTTAGAAAATCGTAAATTAGATTGATTTAATGAATATTTGAGGCCGACTGGCAGGAAGTATGGATGTTAGGGAACGCTCCATCCTGCCTCCATAAATGTCTTCTCCCTAGCCCTCTCTCCTACGGAGGCCAAATTATGTTATGCATAGATTCCAAATCATCACCCAGCGGAGTTCTGTTTTTGTTTCCCAGCATATAAGGCAAAAATATTTAATTGGCCAGATGAGCTACAGTGGATAGTGTGTCCGGGAAATGGTGATATTTATTTTGCAGCGACGATGGAATCACATGAAAATGTAACGTTTCCTTTTATTTTTTTATCCATACTATTTCCGGAAGGAGATTTTACGTGATTCAATTGTGAGCGATTAAATACAAACGATAATAATAATAGAAGCCAGGGGCTATGAAGATGTTTACTGAGGAGCAGCGCAAGTGGATCGTCACCAAGCATGAAATACATCTTTCTTCTTCATCATTAAAATAGGTTCTGTTATCAAATTTGGGGAAAGGTATGAGGAAAGAGCCGAAATCGTTTATTCCCCTTTGCCCTGATTGTCGAAGATCTGAAGATGAATGCTTTTACAAAAATTGTATTTCTCAAAAATGTAAGCGAGGGTATTTTATGTCATAGCAATAATCCCTTTATTGCGTGTTCTGGGGTAAAATGAGCGATGCGATGGCTCGTGGACACTCTGAAACTTTCCATGATTTGATGAAGATCGTCGACGAAACAGTTGCAATAACGGGGACCATTGAGTTCGCCCAGCTGCTGCGAACAGGTGCAAGAACAGGGGACCATTGAGTTCAACCAGCTGAGGTGAACAGCTGCAAGAACGGGGGATCATTGAGTTCACCCAGCTGCTGCGAACAGCTGCAAAAGCGGGGACCATTGGGTTCACCCTGCTGCTGTGAACAGCTGCAAGAACGGAGACAATTGAGATCACCCAGCTGCTGTGAACAGTCTGCGCCGCAGTGTCGTTATGTATTTTGATCAAATAAGGACACTTATAGGCTGACCTATGAATCCTGAGTAAATTCGTAGAATTTAAAGCTAAAGGGTCTCCTTTATTGTCACTTTCTGACTATGCACTGTATATTACGAAACCTACGTTCAGACTTCCTTTCACGTGGCAAGAAATAGCTTCAACAATTATTCATGAATGAAGTCATGGATCCAATTCATTGATACATTCATCGATATAACTAGTGTGAGATATGCCTCATAAAAAGAATGTATTTGTATTCAACTCTGAAATGTCCTGGAAGGACTTTACACTACAGCCCAACAATCAAGTTGTTTTTATTGCTTACTTAAACAACAGGTTGATTCGCTCACTACCCGTTACTAATCGCGATATTGCCGTTTCCTGAGTCATTAGTGCCATAGTTTATTGTTACTAATCGCGATATTGCCGTTTCCTGAGTCATTAGTGCCATTGTTCATGGTTCTACTTTTGCTGATCTGATTGTCGAAAGACAGCAAATGTTCTGATTAACTAACGGTCATCGAATTATCACAAAATTTACATTACACTTCATACACTTCAAAAACTTTCTATGC
The DNA here is from genome assembly GCA_016164225.1 of Gammarus roeselii. Taxonomy (NCBI): domain Eukaryota; kingdom Metazoa; phylum Arthropoda; class Malacostraca; order Amphipoda; family Gammaridae; genus Gammarus; species Gammarus roeselii. The sequence continues at coordinate 3,786 of SDVV010030257.1, read as the reverse complement.
TGCACTTGAGATTAGTGAACTGTAATAAAATAGCTTGTTTTAATATAATTTAAATTTAGTCCCATGGGAAGCGTGATTTAAACTAGTAATATTCTATATATGATATGCCAATCCCTTGTTGGAAGTGAAATGATTTAAATGACCAAGTCAATCAACAGGCGTGTTTATCTAAAATAAATGTAATATTGCAATAACAACAAGTTATGGAAAAGGATATCCGCCATAACGCTGTTTGCTCTAGTTAAAGTGACCCGAGTATGCACGCATGCTTTCATGCCAAGTCAAAGGACGTTTTTTCTATCTCGACCATCACCAAATTTAGTAAATATTTGACATTCCGTTCTATAAATGAATAATGAATCTGTGGTCACAGATTACGGTTTCCCAATCCAGAGCATTTGAATGTTACTCCCTGACGAATTGATTGAAGAAGCACTGACGGCTGATTGCAGTTGAACAAATCAAAAATGCCGTCTTCAAACCCATATTCCTTCACAAGATGGCAGAATTCATAATGTACTCAGGTTTACTGACAGGTTGACAAATCACAGAATTATCAGAGTATACACACGATATGTACCAAGTCTTCAACTGCATGAGCTGTTCGGAAGACAACATTAGATTAGTTAGATATACTTAAACATACTTAATATTGACCTTTACCTGTAGGTAGTGAGTAGGTTTAGCCTCTGCATCCCACCAATCGATGGTCATTGACGGACGAAACTCTAGAGTCTTCGTTGTTGAATACGTCCAGGACAGACTACGTTGCGTTTGTCTATTACAAAAATAAGGTCGATCAAAAATTACTCACTCATGATGATTTACTGTTAAACTGACATTAAATGAGGAGACTATGAATAATAATGTCCAACATCATGTTGAATGTTACATGTATTCGCATAATATTTGCCATACGAGAACACAAATCAGGAAACGAATTTCGTTGTTTTGACATGGCATATTACATATGCTCAGGCAAACAAAGAACATTCCGATGAGTCTTCATAGATGGACCTGATAATTTAAATGGTTTCTACATGACCGAAATAATGGGACATTTGAGTCTATGAGCGAGAAATAAAAAGGCTCCTTGAAATGACACGAATGAAGAGGAAGTAGTTGACATGTTGAAATGCATAACGGAAATAAATAAAAATTTGAGGAGTTTTGCTCGCCCGTTTGAAGGTGTCTTACTGGAACTCTTCTTTACATCACAAGCAACCGCATTCCAGGTTTTAGCAGCTGTGTATTTTAACAATAGTGGGGAACTGTGTTGAGGGTTTAGAACGAATTTGTAAGTCCGTATTGTTACGAAGATTATTCTTAGGGTTACTTCTTATGAAAACTTCGTTAGCAAAGTTAGTTAATCGAGTCAAAGCTTTGAACATACACAGTTGATGATTTGACCCAATGTGAGAATATTCAAAAGATGAAAAAGAGGAAACGTATGGTCACGTCTACCAGCATGTCAAGGCAACGTGTTGTCCCGTCTACCAGCATGCCAAGGCAAAGTGATGTCCCGTCTACCCGCATGTCGAGGCAATGTGTAGTCACGTCTACCAGCATGTCGAGGCAATGTGTTGTCACGTCTACCAGCATGTCGAGGCAATGGGTTGTCACGTCTACCAGCATGTCGAGATAACGTGTTGTCACGTCTACCAGCATGTCGAGGCAACGTATTGCCACGCCTACCAGAATGTAGAGGCAACGTGTTGTCTCGTCTACCATCATGTAGAGGCAACGTGTTGTCTCGTCTACAAGCATGTAAGGCAACGTGTATCTCGTTTACCAGCATGTAGAGGCAACGTGTTGTCTCGTCTACTAGCATGTAGAGAACACCTGTTGTCTCGTTGACCAGCATGTGATGCAGGTCTAATGACATGCTTTTATCTACGAATGCTAGTTTCCAGGTTCATTTTGTAGGTAGAAACATCCTGGATGAATGAGGCGCTGTTCGGTGAAATATTTTGTATAGCAGTTGATAGGCCTGCCGATCATCGACATTTAGGGTCAATTTACATGCAAATACTTCGCAGAAAAAAATAACAGCTAGAATGAGCAGCAAAACGTTCACATTACGAACATGTCACTATAAAAATTAGAAAATGGTTACCGAATAATAGGAAAAATACGAGGCTTTTTGTCAAACAACGAATATCAAAGGAAGGTTCAATCGATAAGATGTCCGTCGTTATTGCAATACGCTTGCAGCTTTTTACACGTTAACATTGTTCTCCAACTCATCTGGACAGCAATGCAATCATCCATTCATTTTTGAGTATCTCTAATGAATACTAAATGTTGCTTAGTGTGGCCTTTGCATTTCCAAATGAATACAAGACAGGATTGCTCTCGGAGACCATCAGTCAATAGGTTGGCCTGCGACGACTCGTCTATGAGAGACACAGAAGGAAGGGAGCAACGATAGGAGTACTGTATCGAGAACCTGTGAGAAATTCAATGTACTCGAGATACAGATATTGTTTTCATTCTGAAAAGAGCGAATAAAATACCTTTTATATCGACAGACTCTAAATCGAAGACAGTACGTACAATTTTTGAATGGTAATTGGGTTTCCATTTTTTTTAAATATTGATCGCTACACCATTCAATAAAATGAATTATATATGTTAATTACTTAATAGAATTGATGGTGGCTTGCAAAGGAAAAAGTGTACATTCTCTTTGAAGGCTCCTGTACAATAATTAAAATGAGAGTTGATCATCATTATTTTTTTTTTCAATATTTAATGTGGGACTAGGAAAAAATACCTCCCAATAAGTTGAAATTTTCCTCTAACTGCAATGATTAAAACATATTTTTTGAACGACTTCAATGCCTAATTTATTTCCGGTTTCACGTTGCTTAATGACAACCATTTGTTGCTTGTATCAACGTAGTAAGAAAATGTATAACTAGAAATATAAAAAATCTATTCGGGCACTCTAGTATAACGATTTACTTATGAATTCTTGTATAATTCATCTGCGTTAACTTAGTTCATTTTTTTTATTCAGTTTATTCGTGTGAAGTAATACGTTCGATCATCATATCCCACACCCCATCATATCCCACACGCCATTCTCTACAGGGCGCACTTTCTGAACTGACTACTGATCGTCATCAAGAGTTGATGCCATCAGCATTTCCTAATTTCAATATCGTTATCACTATAAATATGTTCACATTGGACCGTCTTAAAAATGTGTGATCCGCAATACAAAACATGGCAGAAAGAATGTTACATTCCATTATTTCTGTATTGTTTCTTTGCAAAAATTTATTAACTTAGAAATTATTACTATAACTAAATCTTTCCCGAACTGGACTAGCACAGATCTTCGGCGCATCTGGAACTGGGACTCTAAGCGCTACTGGAACTACCTTCATTTACATTGTCACCATAGTGTTTCTGCTCTCTATTTAGCTCGGCTGCACAATACTAGGGACGTTTGCCTTCTGTTACAGTTTCACGATAGTGTTTCTGCTCTCTGTTTAGCTCGGCTGCACAGTACTAGGGACGTCTGCCTTCTTTTACATTGTCATTATTGTGTTTCTGCTCTCTGTTTAGCTCGGCTGCACAGTACTATGGACGTCTGCCTTCTTTTACATTGTCACCATAGTGTTTCTGCTCTCTGTTCAGCTCGGCTGCACAGTACTAGGGACGTCTGCCTTCTTTTATATTGTCACCATAGTCTTTCTGCTCTCTGTTTAGCTCGGCTGCACAGTACTAGGGACGTCTACCTTCTTTTACATTGTCACCATAGTGTTTCTGCTCTCT
>SDVV010030256.1:0-11699 GCA_016164225.1 Gammarus roeselii | reverse complement strand
AATCACCGCGTCAACCATGTGCTGCATCAATCTCTGTGAAGTCGTGCATTTAATCTATTTATTCTGGCGTAAAGTTTGTCAAATGCGACCGTCTGAGGGGAGAAGCGGCTAATATATTTGGTGCGAGGGGAGACGAGGGGGCAGCGAATGGCCCTCCAGGGACAATGGAGACGAGGGGACCCCCGTAGCGGTGAGGGAATACAGCGAGGGGAGCGTGGCGAGGGTGAGGAAAAGAATGAGAATAGGGCCCGCTGGATGAAGGAACCAGCGCCGTGATGAGGGAAGCGTAGCGAGGGTAACTGTGTCCACAGAAGGACGGGCGCTTTAGCGAGGGACGGTAAGAATAACATCATTTTTACTAGTTGAAGGATCTTCTCGTACACCTAAATAAAGCCTTACCAAATAATCATAAATATTCCGCCGTCACAGTGGTGAACGTGTTTGTTTTGATTCACTAATGTAACTCTACATTTCATTGTGAAAATATAAAATTTTAGCCACGAATATTATTTAAAAAATGTTAGGAGCATTTATTCTTACTATTCAAAGTAAAATAATCGACCATTTAAATATACGTTCAAAAATCGGGGTCATACAAAATCTATAAAAGCACCAACACCGAAAGATGTTGGGAACTGTTTCTGTATAAAAACTGTGATCCTTTATTGATACTAAGCAGGTCACAAGTTCTAAAGAATTTCTGGTATGTTTCCATGGCTACTAGTGAATGCAGTGGCGCTGCCGCCATGTATTCATAAACGCCCTGCGCACATAGTTTGGTCACAGCTGTTCAAACCAAAACCATCCAACTTCGGTTTTTAATTAGGATTCGTAGTGCACCAATTGCATGCTTTTCAGAACCAGTTCTAGCGTTTCAAAACGTCGACTAATGAATGGCTGCTGTCAGACAGCATTGGTACTGACGAAGCACTTGTTTCAGTTCATTGAAAGAAGAGCAAGCTTGAGACTGACTGCTTGCTCTATTCAGTTGGCTTATAGCAATCATTATAACCCTTGACGTTTACTACAACTGTTCGGTTTATAAAGGCTCCAGAAATATATTTTCACTTCCATTGTTGATGCAGTGTTGATACACGTCTCTTATATTATTGTTGGGTACGGTGTACGAATTTGAATTCTTTTTGCTGGAGTCTGCCAGTCTTCCCACACTAATTGTGTCGGGTGTGTACTCGTGCCCTCGATACAGAACGCACGCTTGCCCTGTTTGCTGAAGTCAACAAGTCTTCCCCCCACTGATTGTGTCGGGTGTGTAATCGTGCCCTCGATACAGAACGCACGCTTGCCCTGTTTGCTGGAGTCAGCCAGTCTTCCCCCCACTGATTGTGTCGGGTGTGTACTCGTGCCCTCGATACAGAACGCACGCTTGCCCTGTTTGCTGGAGTCGGTCAGTCTTCCCCCCACTGATTGTGTCGGGTGTGTACTCGTGCCCTCGATACAGAACGCACGCTTGCCCTGTTTGCTGGAGTCGGTCAGTCTTCCCCCCACTGATTGTGTCGGGTGTGTACTCGTGCCCTCGATACAGAACGCACGCTTGCCCTGCCTGCTCGTTACAGCTGTCAGTTGGTGACGGTCAGAGCTGATCTAGTTCATGCCAAGTGGAGATCATGTGCCGGCATGCAGCTCATGATACGCATGTTCAGCCACATCATGTGTTTCCAGATACCACATGTGTTGTAGTCATGTCTGCTGGCACTTGTGTTATAATCGGGCCTGCTGGCACATGTGTTGAAATCAAGTCTGCTGGCACATGTGTTGAAATCAAGTCTGCTGGCACATGTGTTGTAATCGTGCAGGCTGGCACATGTGTTGTAATCGAGTCTGTTGGAAAAGGTGTTGTAATCGTATCTGCTGGAACAGGTGTTGAATCGTGTCTTGCATTCACGTGTGTTATAATCGAGCCTGTTGGTTCATGTGTTGAACTCTTAACTGCTGGAACATGTGTTAAATCGTGCATAATATAAATCGAAATGGTCGCTCCTGCCTCGTTTGATTCTGAGAGGTAGACCTTGACAATCTACAGTTACCTTCCTACCTACCCTTCATGAACGTCCCAGAACAAATTACCCTTCTATTTGCACTCGTGCCTCCTGTCGGCATCGGTGCGCCCTGTCTCCTGCACAAGTTCGCCCTGTCTGCTGCACAAGTTTGCCTTGCCTAATGCACAAGTTCGCCCTGTCTGCTGCACAAGTTCGCCCTGTCTGCTGCACAAGTTTGCCCTGTCTGCTGCACAAGTTCGCCCTGTCTGCTGCACAAGTTTGCCCTGTCTGCTGCACAAGTTTGCCCTGTCTGCTGCACAAGTTTGCCCTGTCTGCTGCACAAGTTCGCCCTGTCTGCTGCACAAGTTCGCCCTGTCTGCTGCACAAGTTCGCACTGTCTGCTGCACAAGACCGCCCTGTCTGCTGCACAATTTCGCACTGTCTGCTGCACAATTTCGCACTGTCTGCTGCACAATTTCGCTCTGTCTGCTGCACAATTTTGCCCTGTCCTGTCTGCTGCACAATTTTGCCCTGTCCTGTCTGCTGCAGAAGTTTGTCCTGTCTGCTGCAAAAGTTTGTCTTGTCTGCCCAAGTTTGTTCTGTCTCTACAGGTGCTCTCTTGTCATTACATGTGCCTCCTTGTCTCTACATGTGCCTCCTTGTCTCTACATGTGCCTCCTTGTCTCTACATGTGCCTCCTTGTCTCTACATGTGCCTCCTTGTCTCTACATGTGCCTCCTTGTCTCTACATGTGCCTCCTTGTCTCTACATGTGCCTCCTTGTCTCCACATGTGCCTCCTTGTCTCCACATGTGCCTCCTTGTCTCCACATGTGCCTCCTTGTCTCCACATGTGCACCCCCTTGTCTTCACTGGTGCTCCTTGGAATAAATGCGGTAGACAAAAGCACGGGAGCTGTTGAGTTATATTTATTTGGGTGGGGGGGGGGGGGTAATTTACACAGGGGTTTGTACAGGGGACTGCGAAGGCCGGTCGAGAGCATGGACAGGAATATATGATTTTTTTGCTAGGGATCGTCCCAACGTCTCTCGCTGTACACAGCCACTTACACACAAGTATCGTGCAAGTGCATCTACACTCTGAATCATTCCCACGCTAGTGGACAAGTGGATCTACCCTGTTCAGATGACCCGCCGAGTGGACGTGGTCACAGTCGTTGCCTTGGCCGCTGTTACTGCTATAGCATGGCATCCCGAGCGTGGGACCATTGTAACAGTTTGACGTTACCACATGCAAGTACTTCCCGTCGCGTTTAGAGTACATATGAGTTGGCTGAACGACAGGGCATACAGTGCAAGTCTAATCTACTGAGCTGAGCATGCAGGCTTGCTATATTCCTATGCGAGAAACTACTGTGACAATCGTTTATGACTGATCAAAAATTGTTTACCAACTTGAGCATATTTCGTTACATACTTGCCACGTTATGTATCAGGTGCTGCCAGTGACATCTATTGCCGACCGTCTTAGTTGGTTCACGATTCCTTTTGGTGTTCGTGTTTCGGTTGACTCGAACATACTCGCTCTTGATACAAATCTGCACCCGTCCTGATCATTCATTGACTCATTGCCACTTTCATTTGTTTCGGCATACCCTTTTTCAACCATTCCTCGATATCTTTATATTTTCATTGTTCATCGTTACGAGTCAGGTTTTTCCTTTGTAACAGCTGTTCAACATGTCGTGTCCAGATGACATCTATACTCGATGCATGTACCATCTACATATTCATGTTTATTTTTTTGCGGACAGTCGCTTCAAAGAACTTAGAATTTTTTTTAACCTAATGTTTGTACATGGTCGCCTACCTGAAACATGGTTAGGTTTAACGGCTTCCTAGGATATTTATTCGTGCTATTTTTCTAGTACCCCGATTCTACTGCATTATAATATCTGCCCTGGTCTCTCCCATCAGCACAAGTGCGCCTTGTCAGCACTGGTCTCCTATTAGCCCAGGTGTGTCTTGTCAGCACTTGCACGTCCTCTCACCACAGGTGCCTCCTGTCTCAAATGCAAGTGGCACCCAGTCTATTGAAGCGTCAGTCATTGAAAGGCCCCGTGCATTGCTGTTGACGGCAATCCCTCTGTATAAACTCTCGACCTCGCTGTGCTGTTGCGCGCGGCTGCCTGCCTTCAAGCGTGCTCGTTAGTTACTCTTAGGCTTCATCTTCTGCTTTGTTCACTGGCCTGCAAGCATTCCTATCACGTTGTCCACCGCCGCATATTATCATCATCCCGTGTTGTCAACGCATACTATTCCTGTCACGACGTGTCACCGATAGCCCGGTATCCCTGCCAGCTCCCGAGCGCTATTTACTCTATCATTCCTGTGAGCGAGCGGCCTTTTTTTGCATCCTTCACCAGTTCTGCCGCCAAGGTAAATAAACACAGCCATTTAAATCAACAACGAGAAGAGAGTGGACTAAAATAACAGGGGTAAAATCTCCCCTCCTACTCATGGTTGTTGAGGCGGCTTGAGAGGGGGAAAGAACATGGTACCTGCATTCTGTTGACAGCCATACTGGGCCAGAGACGATGTGGGAATTATTTCTTGTTGCAATGTACTGCGTTGAATTCTTTGTTGCTTCTTGTGAGACGGCTGCGAAATGATTCATTCGGGAAACAAGGCGGCAAGAAGCAAAATTGGCAGTGGAACATGTGGAACCTGTGCAGTCAATGACCTGTGTTCTTTGAATAGGTTGGGTGATCACAGAAGGCTCTTAACGAGCTACTTGTACTGCTCACCAATCATTTAGGGCTCGTGATAAGTAGCTAGGTTTTCCCTTACATGAACAGTTTATTACAGCAAGGTTGTACAGTTTACATGGGAATTGTTTTATAGTTATATCTTATAGTAGAAATTTATGAAAAGCCCTATTTAAGTTATTAAGAGATTATGGGGGAAGTTCTACCTCACGTACTAGCCTGTCGATTCCAACCAAACCCCTGAAGAAGTAACGGCCTGTTATCTTGCTTTTATGTGCCTGGACACCGACTGGAATAACACCGAGACGAGTCGATTGTTGACACTCATTGGCAAGAGAGTTCTAGTGACAAAAAACTGAAGCGCAAATATACCGCGAAAGTTGTAGCACTGGTAAATCTTCTATCAAAGTTACAAATTCGAACTTGGTTGAGAGCCAGTATGGAAGCTACAAAACGACTGTGACATTTTGGCCTGGTAAGGTGGCCGAGTGGTTAGCGTATCCGACTGCAGTGTCAGCCTCTGGTGCTGCATGTCGCGAGTTCGAGCCTCGGCAGGGAGACAGCGGTCTTGTGGCGGGGAGATTGGGTGCCTTCCCCCTCTGTGTCTGCCTAGCTTAGTCACCCCCCTAACTAGGGGGAAACGGCTGTATGTCTATACAAGGTGACAGGTATACTTATTTTTTTAATAGACTTGTAAACTGTAAAATACATTCAGACGTTAAACAGGTGGTAGTGAGTTTCAAATTTTACCACAAAATTTTGGCAACCTGTGATGCCGACGAAATTGGTTTGTAATTTCCTGGGTTTGTGAGCCTCCTATTGCTATTAAGAAGATGACATTATATTGCTCCTGGAATACCAGAAGTGTCCAATGACGTCCACCACAACATTTGTAGTGGTCTTGATAGTACCTGCTTGTATTGTTTCAGTAGAATAGCTGGTATGTCGTCTGACCCGAGTACTAATTTAACTGCTTGTAAAAAAATTATCTTGAAAATACGTCGAGAGGCGATGTAGGCCGGTAGTATGTACACACGAACAACACAACCCAAGGTGGAGAAACCCTGATGATCACTCATGATTTCAATAATTTTCACTGATAGTTTGACGAATGTTCCAGTGTAGCTTACCTGTCCTCACTTGTGTCGTATCCATGATACGTTTGGAGAGATTTTACAGTTTGATATTTTCTTGTCCAAGTACGACGACACATATCGTAAGCTAGCCGTGTCCGTCCACCCTCAGATAAAGGTATCCGCCTTGCTATCTTCGTTCTGTTTACGTATTAGAAAACATTAATCTCCGTCTGCGTATCATCACTGCTCGGTTCGTAGTTGCTGCACGTATCTTGTGCTTCAGTACTGCTCTCAAGATGTCACGAGCGTTGTTATGGTCCCTTTCATCTCTCGTAGCACCTCTGCTATACACTCCATCTTCATTGCAACCTTCTCATTGATCGAGCCTGCACTATGGCAGGGTCCTTTATGCTGTCGCTGAAGAGTATCAGCGGCAGCAGTCTGCTCTGCTGCCTAAGCTAATTAGCGACTCCCGACTGTCCAATCTGTCTTTATTAATACTCCCGGGGCATAACATCGCAATCAAGCCCTCCCATTTACAGGGAATTAGCCGCTTCGTCGTCGGGGGGACCGGGACGACGACACTGCCCCTCGCTCTCTCTCTCCGGTGGTCAGGGCTTCTTGTCCTTCTCAGCCGATGGCATTTGTGTGGCGCTGTTGGCGTCGGCGTCGACTAATGCAGGCTGTTTGTCGAGGCATCACGGCTGACAATGCGCTGATTCAATTGGCAGGCAGCAAGGCCGCGGTAAGAGGGACGGAGGAGAGAATGGGGTGGGATAAGAGAGGAAGAGAAGCGATCGAATGAGTGGATTGGCTCGATAAAGGAGAGAAGAATATCTGTGGGATGAGGGAAGAGGATTTGGGCTGGGGAATTATAATAAATACGTAATAATAATAGTTCAGACAAAACCCTCTATTTATAGCCGAGAGTATAAAATACAGAGAAGAACAAATAAGATTATGAAAGATTTACTTGCCTGTACTCATCAAATCTGGTCGGGCAGTTGCGATATGAGAGGAAGGAATGCGAGCAGAAGTATTGGTGTCACGGGAGGTATGGAAAAATGAAACAGGTTGCAAGTAAAACATCTGAAGCTAGAAGCTGTCAGTGATGACTGATAATGGGCTCTTAATAGCGAGCGAGAACAGGAAATGGTGATAGCAGGTTGAATATGATGAAGGGGGTAAAGTGGCCTAATGCAAACAGCTTGTGCTGTCGAACAAAGACAATGGCGGTATGATGAAGGGGGTAAAGTGGCCTAATGCAAACAGCTTGTGCTGTCGAACAAAGACAATGGCGGTATGATGAAGGGGTAAAGTGGCCTAATGCAAACAGTTTGTGCTGTCGAACAAAGGCAATGGTGGTATGATGAAGGGGGTAAAGTGGCCTATTGCAAACAGCTTGTGCTGTCGAACAAAGACAATGGCGGTATGATGGAGGTGGTAAAGTTGCCTAATGCAAACAGCTTGTGCTGTCGAATAAAGACAATAGCGGTCTGCTGAAGGCGGTAAAGTGGCCTAATGCAAACAGCTTGTGCTGTCGAACTAAGACAATAGCGGTCTGATGAAAGGGGTAAAGTGGCCTAATGCAAACGGCTTGTGCTGTCGAACAGAGACAATAGCGGTCTGATGAAGGGGGTAAAGTGGCCTAATGCAAACAGCTTGTGCTGTCGAACAAAGACAATAGCGGTATGATGAAGGGGGCAAAGTGACCTAATGCAAACAGCTTGTGCTGTCGAACAGAGACAATAGCGGTCTGATGAAGGGGTAAAGTGACCTAATGCAAACAGCTTGTGCTGTCGAAAGGACAATAGCGGTATGATGAAGGGGGTAAAGTGGCATAATGCAAACAGCTTGCGTTGTCGAACAGAGACAATAGCGGTCTGATGAAGGGGGTAAAGTGACCTAATGCAAACAGCCTGTGCTGTCGAACAGAGACAATAGCGGTCTGATGAAGGGGGTAAAGTGACCTAATGCAAAGAGCTTGGGCTGTCGAACAGAGACAATAGCGGTATGATGAAGGGGGTAAAGTGACATAATGCAAACAGCTGCGCTGTCGAACAAAGACAATAGCGGTCTGATGAAGGGGTAAAGTGACCTAATGCAAACAGCTTGTGCTGTCGAACAGAGACAACAGCGGTCTGATGAAGGGGGTAAAGTGACCTAATGCAAACAGATTGTGCTGTCAAACCGAGACAACAGCGGTCTGATGAAGTGGGTAAAGTGACCTAATGCAAACAGCTTGTGCTGCCGAACAGAGACAATAGCGGTATGATGAAGGGGGTAAAGTGACATAATGCAAACAGCTTGTGCTGCCGAACAGAGACAATAGCGGTATGATGAAGGGGGTAAAGTGACCTAATGCAAAGAGCTTGTGCTGTCGAACAGAGACAATAGCGGTATGATGAAGGGGGTAAAGTGACCTAATGCAAACAGCTTGTGCTGCCGAACAGAGACAATAGCGGTCTGATGAAGGGGTAAAGTGACCTAATGCAAACAGCTTGTGCTGCCGAACAGAGACAATAGCGGTATAAACTGTGAGGCCTGGAAGTGGAATAGTTATTAGCGCTGAAGAAAGAGATGATGCAAGTTTGCTCGGTAACTGTGAGGCCTGGAAGTGGAATAGTTATTAGCGCTGAAGAAAGAGATGATGCAAGTTTGCTCGGTCTGCTGCAGCTCGGGGAGAGTTCTTATGAGAATCTCTTCACGGCCCGTAATTACTTTTGATGAGCATGGTAAAGGAGTGTAAATGATACTCTTACCTATTTAATGATTAAATTGAAATATGTGGCAGGTGTGCAACAACATGTTAAAGTGTTAACAATAAATGGGTACGTCTCAAATTAACATTGAGGGATAAATTTAACAAGAGCTATTAATAGCAATGCAATGAATGATCATTGGACTACTACGGTTGAACCAGCCCAAACCGACATATTGGATACTAACTTAGATAAAGACAAGTAAACAGCGCTCGCCTTCTTCCTTGTGTTCTTGATACGATGCGATTCAAAAGATAACACCAAAAGATTCGCGATTGGACGTTTCTTGCGTTTTTCACTTACCCAATTAAGGGTAACTTCTACTGGCCGTCACCCACCCAGGAGCAGGTCCAACATTGTTTCTCCCTCCTTAGCACCCATTTCAACAAGTAATCTGTTAAGAGACGGCACTAAATACGTTACACCAGTAAGTGCGTCTAAGAGAGCCCATGGCATGTGCCGTTATCGGATACGAGACCCCGACGCGCTGACACGTCGAAATGAAGACTGACCAACATGATACAAGTCTCTTCATTTATGGGAAATACTTCAAAGGGTTCTAGGAACGGCAACATCTAAGGGAAACCTGACGAGCTGCTTATGGAAGCGCTTTAAGATGACTGATGTAAAAAGAATATAATACAAAAAGTGCTTATCGAGTAACGTAGTGGGGGTTTTTAAGCTGTGATAAATCTAACTGGGTAAAACGTCCAAGATATACGACTATATAATATGGGGTTAACAAAAGCGTACATTTTTAAGGTTTAAATTATTTGCGAAAGCAGAGGGCTATATCATAGTGAGTATTGTTTTAAACTTGCTGTTACGTATTATAATTCGGATCTAAACCTGCTTTTTTAAAAACATTGAAATACATTTACGGTCCAAAGTTGATTTAATGGCAGTGTATGAAGAAAATGTTATGTTTGTGATGTATTTAATATTGTCGCCATGGCAGAAACGGAGGGATTAGATTAGATCTAATCAGAAGTTGAGTGACTTTTGTTAGTGATCGCTAACTAAATAATTGAGTAATAGTGACTGGAATAAGTTTAAGCTGGTATGAAGTGTATGACCATGACTCGTGCCAAAAACTTCAATCACTATATTATAGAACACCTGCGGCATTCTACACAGCTGCGTACTCATTAAGAATCACACCTCTGTATATAAAGCTCTGCTTCCTTTCTTGACCTTGGCTTAGCGTTGCTAACACGTCATGAACACAGAAGCTTTATTGGTGGGACTCGTAAACAAAGGGTTCTTTTCTTCAGCCATGGCCGTGCGTCTCTTCAGATGAACCTTTCTTGTTAGCGCTTGCAACTAATTTACGTCATATTTTATAGCTCCGACTAATTTACTTAAATATAGAGTTTATGGTAATAAATACATGAACAGGACATATTTCATAAGTTGTTATTCGTGAATGTTTTAACATTAGGGGAATAAATCGCAGCATCAAAATGATGGTCTGTTTAGAGCTAGTCGTTTTCCCCTATCGCTGTTCTCGCAGCCTACCTTTCCCTCCAAGTCGCTGGGTCAGGGTCCTCTGCCCGGTGCGTGTTATGTTCCCTGTCGGCTCGTAGATGGCGCTCGGGTGTATAGAGTTTCTCCAATACTAGTCGGCTGTAAAACTGCCTGTCGGAAAACTTGGCAAAATTGTAAAAGTTAGCCTCGTTTGATGGCGCTCGAGATTGTGTCCCTCACCGCTGCCGCTGAAACTTCCGACCTTCTCAGATGGCTGCCTTCTGGTCACCTGTGATGGCCTGTATCATGAAGACGTGTTTACAAGTGTAAAAAGACAACAGCAGGCCTAGTGACCCAAACCTGGTTGCTTTTGAGAGCAAGAGGATTAGTTCTGAAGTAGAACGTCTAAGAGAGCTTCATGCGCAATTTCTGTTTTAAAACCGTCAAAAAAGGGAACGGCTTATCTATTTATCGGCAATTTATGTAGAACTTATCGAGCCGAGACTTGAACGTTTTGATAGTGTTGCTGTTAACCACCTCCGCTGGAAATTTGTTCCATCCTTTGACAACTCTATACGTGAAAAAATTGCGCGTGATGTCGAGTGGGAAACGTTTCTCAACGATTTTGAATCCATTGTTCCGAGTCACTCCGTTCGTATCTATGGTGAAAAGGTTCGCTCGGTCAATGTTTTCCTTACCCTTCATAATCTTCCACACTTCGATCATGTCGCCTCTGACTCGACGTTTCTCTAGCGAATAATAATTGAGTTCACGTAGCCTGTCTTCGTACGATTTATTCCGCAGCGAAGGGATGAGTTTGTTAGCTTCACGCTGAATCTTCTCTAATTTAATAACGTTGGTATCCCTTAAACAGTCTCTGTATCATGATTTTTTTTATCTGTTGAGTGGAATGGTATTAAATGCAAGTTTAAGAAGCTTCAGAAGTTTTGACTATCCTTCCCCCCTTACGAGGCACTCACGTGTGTCTCCTACCTAACACACAATTGGTTGCGTAGGATGACTTACATATTGGCTCCTATAGGTACTAAACGTGACCTGGACCCTACGTTATCTGGTTGCAATCTGTCCTGTTTAGATTGTTTCATTTCCTCCCCCACTCCTAAACACCTGACAACCATTATGCTTCGCCGCCGCTGTGATTACTCCCTCTGGCAGGGGAAATAATATTATGAAGGACATCAATAGTTGTAATAGCCGTTGTTAGAGCCAATGCTGCGATTACCGCTCTGATGATCCCCCATCTGCCTGCCCCTGCCCTGATGAACCCTCATCTGTCTGCCGCTGCCCTGATGAACCCTCATCTGTCTGCCGCTGCCTGGATGATCCCTCATCTGTCTGCCGCTGCCCTGATGAACCCTCATCTGTCTGCCACTGCCTGGAGGATCCCTCATCTGCCTGCCGCTGCCCTGATGATCCCTCATCTGTCTGCCGCTGCCCTGATGATCCCTCATCTGTCTGCCGCTGCCCTGATGATCCCTCATCTGCCTGCCGCTGCCCTGATGATCCCTCATCTGTCTGCCGCTGCCCTGATGAACCCTCATCTGCCTGCCGCTGCCCTGATGAACCCTCATATGTCTGCCGCTGCCCTGATGATCCCTCATCTGTCTGCCGCTGCCCTGATGAACCCTCATCTGTCTGCCGCTGCCCTGA
>SDVV010030255.1:0-11699 GCA_016164225.1 Gammarus roeselii | reverse complement strand
GACGCGTGGAGCAGTGATGCCCCCAGATGACGCTAGGAGCGTTGATGTCGGTGCTCCTAGTTTTTAAGTCACAAAAGTTTTCAATTGGTTATGATTGACTCAAAGTCATTTAGACAAATATTTTTGTATAACCTGTTGTTACTTTTTGTTCTAATGGAATTGGAGTACGGACATTTATTCCATGTGGGATAGAGGGGTCCAGGCGGGTAACACATGAAATAGCTGTATGACGAATTCACTGACTGTCCGTGCACAAGGTCATAATATGCATATCTTGCTATCCAAAGCCACATCAGTATTTTTTGATTAAAGGATAATTAATTTTTAGAAATTTTGATAGTACGAAATGAATTGGTAGCGGGTGGCATCGTTTTGACCACAAAATAAATTGGAAACTTGTGATAATATATAAATAAGCTGATATTTAGCGACAGAACCGAGTGTCAACTATCCTTTCTGGTGCGTAGTGGAGCGGTTGGTGTAAACATCTGCTCAGGCAGGCACTCGGCCTAGAGAGGTGATGAAGGGTCTAATTGTTTGTGGCCGAGGGTGAGTGCGGGGAGGTGAGGAGGTGAAGGGCAACTCTCTTCCAAGCATGGTAGTAGGCCCGAGGTAGCACGACTGGACAAATTATGCACGAGTGCGATAGCAAATATACATAAAATTACCTTGAGATTAACAAATTCTTCCGTCCAAGACACATCACTGCACTGAGGAAAAGTTCAGCTGCACTCCGGTCACAGTTTCACCGACGTTAGTCTAATCGGACCGCATCAAGACTTCTTGTTGTTCTAATTATGGTTGCATTGTTCACGTTCACTGATTCAATTCTAACTTCACAACGTACGTTATATTTGTTCTAATTTTCCTTTAATTCCAATTCATTTATTTATTTCCTGTGGGAAACCGGCACTTTGATTGAGATCAGTGTAGTGGTTTAAAGGGCTGGAGCCGGACGAAGGTGGTGGAGACGTAGAGGCAAGAATTTTGGTGTTTTGGTTACATGATACTGGCCGAGGGAGGGAGGGATGAGGGCAAGGCAGAGTAGGTTACCCTCACCAGCCGATGCTTGAAGAAGCCGCGTTCACGTTGAAATAAAGAACATGCCACATTGACAAGTTCACGTTTCCTTGAAGAAGATACAAATCTGGTACATGGATACATTTACGCACTATGAACGTTGTGCAGTAGTAGTAGAGTAGCAAATCATTGACTTAGTGGAACACTTTGAACACTTCACTCCACAACGTCACTGCAATACCCAAGTTGAACCAGTCTCATTTTCTCCAACAATCGGAGTTGCGAGGCCTCTAGGAATCATAAATCGCTTCTAAACTGATCATAATTAGAATTTATTAAGATTATTTCGCACTCGATTTTTCCGTTAAAGTTCACTAATCAGTATATGTTATTTTCCACCACATAACTGTGCGAAGTCCACGACAAAATAAACAAAAACAGAGGAGCGACTTTGTTCACGTCCTACCCCTACCGACGCACAAAAAAGTGGTAGTTTGTGGATGGCACCTGATGATAATGAATGCAGATGTAACGGTATTTATTTCCATATCCTCCAGCCAAAACAGTTATTTCGCATCCTTTCGTTACTGGTGTGAAATGACGTATCACTAACAATTTAACATACAAGATTCTTTTTCCATCCTATAAAGAACAAGCTATCAGTATAAAAGCCACCCGATTACAAATATATTTATCTCATGAATTCTCAATTGATCAGACGGTCCGGGCACAATTCGCTGATGTATCTTTTGTGGGAGCAAGTTCGTGACCAGGAATTGAATAAGGAGCTTACAACCTATTCATTGATGGAGGAATTAATTGTGTTGCTCTGGCCGGTGGCATGATGTGTAGTGCCTGATGTCGTCTCGGAATAAATGAAATAAATATCGACAAGGAGGAATGAGATCATAATTGTTATTTCTGTACGTATATTTTTGATCGAGACCTTAACAACTGAATAATAATTCCCTTCCTTGAATATTCGAATTGTTAATAATTTATCGGAAATGGGGTTTCAGTGCGAATAATTTCCAGTTCATGTCTCTGAACACTATCATACTCATCTTTGCAAAGATTCAACACAGTTCATGTCTTTGAACACGATCATACTCACCATTGCAATGATTCAACACAGTTCATGTCTCTGAACACTATCATACTCATCATTGCAAAGATTCAACACAGTTCATGTCTCTGAACACTACCATACTCATCATTGCAAAGATTCAACTCAGTTCATGTCTCTGAACACTGTCATACTCATCATTGCAAACATTCAACACAGTTCATGTCTCTGAACACTATCATACTCATCATTGCAAAGATTCAACACAGTTCATGTCTCTGAACACTATCATATCCATCATTGCAAAAATTCAACACAGTTCATGTCTCTGAACACTATCATAATCATCATTGCAGAGATGCAACACAGTTTATGTCTCTGAACACTATCATACTCATCATTGCAGAGATTCAACACAGTTCATGTCTCCGAACACTATCATACTCATCACTACAAAAATTCAACACAGTTCATGTCTCTGAACACTATCATAATCATCATTGCAAAGATTCAACACAGTTCATGTCTCTGAACACTATCATACTCATCATTGCAAAGATTCAACATGAACAGTTGTGAATGAATCGCATTAGTGAGGCCGAAATATCAACATGACATAAGTCATCACTATAATTGATGGCGTTTGAATCCGTGATGATATAGGTCCTTTAATTCCAGACGAGCAATGTATTTTTTCTTCTTCTAAACCTTTAATAAATGTTTCTCAATTCCCGGATCATTTTATAATACTACTAGTCTTTATTCTAGCACTCGGTGATACAATCATGATTACACAGCATTTCTGTCACTGCATTCAAATTGCGCAACAAAAGAACATACGTGGAGACAAAGTCGGAATAAAATACGCGACATAATTTTTTTTTTTTATGTTGAGTTAGTGACAAGTGCGCTTGGATACATTTCATGTCCTCTTCCCACATGAATGTTTATATAATAAAAGACAATGTTAGAGAGATAAAAAATAGCCACCAGTCAGCCAACATATTCAGGGATGTATCTGAACCTAACATCAACGTACATACAATGGGCTCACATCATGGAAAGGTAGATAGGAGTCAAACATTATTTTTGTTAATATCGGAATCTTCCTACACCAGCAATTCTGTCCCACCTCTCTTTCATTGATTATTTTGTTTTTCAAGCTCGTACCTCAAGACAGTCCACTTCACATCATGCAAGTACGAAACTAGCAGTCGTTCTTCTAAGGACCCCATAGGCCTCTTGAATATATCACTGTAGGCTATCCTCAGATCACTGATATGGACTCTCGTAAATTCACACACAAAGAGTTACAGTGGATAAGGTAGCAGCAGGTTTTATCCAGCTGTATTTGACATATGTTGTGTTGAAGTTGAATTTCCTTATAAGCTGATTACCAACCGCATCATCACACCGGTTGTTTGTTATTAAGTGACCAAAGTAGGGAGAGCTGTCCACATAATCCAAATGAGTAATATTTAACCCATAATTCGTTCGAAAATATAACCTCTACGTGGTGCGTGGTTTTACAAACAAATAGTATTGTACTCAATATCAAGTGTTGCGGCTTCGGCCTAGCATATGTTTAACATAATTTGAAGAGCATCCACCTGAGAGGCCAGTAGGACCATATCGTCGGCATTGCTAATAACGTTAAAGCAGCCTTCGCCAATGTGACACCAATTTCGGCTATGGGATCGACGCTGGTGTAGCCTGTCTAGATACTCATTGAATAGGAGGGGTGAGAGAAGGTCTCATTGTCTTATCACATTGACTGTTCTGAGCGGGTTTGATGATGCTTCCCCATCGAACTGCCCATTATTTCTGTTGGTACCAACATAATATGAGTTCTACGAGATGCACAGGCGCACCCGCTTCAATGTTTTTTTAAGTGTCTAGTGATTAATGCGGCCAAATGCATTTCTGTCATCAAAATAACAAATATATATTAGCAAGCTTCCACTGACAAAAAAAAAGATAATTGGTTTCAAAGTAAAAATTGCCATATCAAGTGTACGGTGAGGGTTAAGGCCAAATTGGTTTGATGTAGTTTGGAGATATTTGCCATGTATTTTCTGAGTTCCAATTTTTGAAAGCTTCGGTAAAGCAGTAGCAATTGATATTGGTCTGTAGTTGCCTACATCTGTCGCACATCTTGCTCATGCTTTTATAATAGGTTTTATAGCATGTTAGAACCCGTTATCAACAATAATATACATGCTAAGTGGATTTGAATAATTACGGGAGAGAAGAGGCGCTATGTTGACGGGTGGCGCCGAAGTATTTTACCAAGTTGTGGAATGTTGAAATTACTATTGAAACAGCGGTTTATCCAGTATGTGATGATTGCTTCTGTAGTTGGTGTTTTTGTAGACAGTGATTGTTTCAGTAGGTGATGATTGTTTCTGAAGTTGGTGTGTTTCTGTAGGCAGTGATTGTTTCAGTAGGTGATGATTGTTTCTGAAGTTGGTGTGTTTCTGTAGGCAGTGATTGTTTCATTGGATGGTGATTGTTCCTGTCGATGGTGAGTGTTTCTGTAGGTAGTGATTGTTTCAGTAGGTGGTGATTGTTCCTGTAGATGGTGAGTGTTTCTGTAGGTAGTGATTGTTTCAGTAGGTGGTGATTGTTCCCGTAGATGGTGAGTGTTTCTGTAGGTAGTGATTGTTTCAGTAGTTTGTGATTGTTCCTGTAGATGGTGAGTGTTTCTGTATGTAGTGATTGTTTCAGTAGGTCGTGATTGTTCCTGTAAATGCTGAGTGTTTCTGTAGGTAGTGATTGTGCCAGTAGGTGGTGATTCATATTGTAACAGAATGGTTGATGAGGTTGTTGAATATTTCTTTGGGTCCGGTGTGGTGCACATTTATTGGCGTGACACGCCATTTTATTACAATGTGAGTGCAAACGGTACATAAAATATGGAATTTAATAATTCGGTGGGGATAAGTCGGTTAAGTGTGGTTGGTTAGTGGTCCGGGTTAGTGCTGATTATGAGGCCCGGACGTGTATTGTGAGTTGATGAATTTAGAGAAGGCGTATGATATACATGGAGGTGATGCGATGTAAAAAGTGATGCGACTGTAAGGGGCAGGTGAGAGTTTCGTGACAGCGGTAGAAAATTAATATGGCGGCAGCAGAGCGTGTTTTTGGGTAGCGGACCTGATGAGTGAATGATGAGTGAATGATTAGTGAATGGACAGCCGAACAAAATATTTTCTTGTCAGCCCGAATATAATCTTACAACCATCTAAGACAACCATCAACACAAAGGCATACACTTTTCAAAAGATGGTCGATCACACGAAGTAAGCAATTGATGTAAGGAAATGAACTGATTATACTCAATTGTGATCTGCAAGCAGAAAAAGGCCGCCATTCTTGTTTTGCAAACAGATATAATATATTTATATATAAGATAATAGTTAGAAATGAACATAATTGCATAACAAAAAGTGCAGTCGTTAGAAAAGTCATTTTTCCTCTGTAAAATCGACTGGGCTCCAATTTAAGTTGAAAATAAACCAGATTCAGTAGAACTACCAGTGAGTGGTCAATATAGTTTGACACGAATATGCAAATCTAATGGTTTGAAAGAACTTTTTATATAATACGGTTTCATCGAAACGTTTCTGTTTATGGTTTCCTGAAGATGGAATATGAATATCCAAAATTTTGATTATTGGATTATTGCACTCATAATATTGCACTCATATTGCACTCATAATATAATAAGCAAAGAGCATAAACAATTATTACAGTTCCAAAAAATATGTTAGAAGATGCACGAAGTCTAATCTCAATATGCGACAATGTAGCCTCAATTTTTTTAAAGATCTACATGAGACTGATCAACTCAAGAGATGAGATTTGATCTCAGAGGGTGTCATTGACGCAGTCCATCAGCTGATGACCGTCACCTGATGACCGTCACCTGATGACCGTCACCTGATGACCGTCACCTGATGACCGTAACCTTGCATAATGAGGCCGCACGGCTTCAACGTGAGTGCTCGACAAACTTGTCCATTCGTATTTACTCTATTTCATTTTTAGCAATAAAAAGTGTGATGGGACAACAAGGAACCTCAATTCTGAAAACATAGGTTTAACTAATGAATATATTGATTTTTTTTCTCTCAAAAAGACAGATTTGCATAATATGGTCGAATGCACTGCACACTTTAAGTCAACGCACTGGTGCCCGAAAGGCGTAGATCAACGTGGGCAGGGACTGCGTCAGTCAATAGATCATTACAGAGATAATGCGAGCAGTCTACGGACTACACTTGCTCTATTTCCATTACTTCTATATCATTTGAAACTTGATAGATGGCATTGAGTACATTTAATTTCATTGCACTATTTGATTCACTTTACTCCCTAAAAAATGTATACTTCCCTTAATATTGTATTCACAATTATTAGCAATCATGTAGTTTTGTACTATTGAACTATTTTTGATAACGTGCATTTATACGATGATTAAAACCGTCTTATACACTAGGTTCCAATAACTGACAAACGAAGACATATCAAGGAAGTTTTAACTGCATCATTCAGTAGACCATTATTCCCATGTAAACAGTGAGCCTGTAACGGTGTAGAATATCGCACTTTATTCTTGTAGTAGTAGTGGTAGTTAATTAGCTGTAGTTGTAGTAAACAGCGAAAAATTTTGCGTACATTTCACCCAGCAAATAGTTAAATCAAGCCTACGTCGTGGTTAGGCCATCAGCCAACGCTACAAGTGAGTCAAAGGCACCATGCTTTCTGAGCAAGCCCTCTACATGGTGTTGTTTACCTTGTAACAGGTAGACTTGTAAAGGTTCAAATACTGCCGATTCAAGTAGAACCATAGTTTACCTCTTACCATGTAAATTCACCCCGTGTTGCGTTTACCTGCTACTGGTATCCACATTTAGGTATTTGTTCATTCCTATGTAGGGTAATATAGATACATGGGTATGAAGAGGCAATGGGTAAACCGTATTAATAGCGAATGGTAGAGAAATTAAATATTTTGCAAGAAATTCGATCAAGGACATAAACAAAGGCAGGTTCTACTTCCATACTTTATTAATTAATAATACAACATTTAGTGAAGAATCATCATACTGTAGCTATACTCCATTGAACATTCTACCCTATGAGTTCCAATGTGGAACAATTGCAATTTTAGTAGCCTATGTAGGTATGTAAAGGCCACGGTACAATTGTCATCTGTCTACAAATACCAGAGCATCGACAGTTATACTTGTAAAATTATTTTCATGGGACTTCTGTCATTCGGCTTTTTAAGATATTAGATTAGTAGTCTCTACAACATTGCCAAAACGGGCGTCATCTCAGGCTCCCCAGCAGGGCGCGAAGATCATGATTCTGGCAGGGTCGAACTCCTTCGAGTGCGAAAAGTGACTTCATCGACGTTAAACGATACGGGCGTTTCCACTGTGGCACAAATGCACGCTGGTGCGTACAGGAACAAAACGGTAACGAAAAGCTTGTAAGCGTAGCTATACAGATTATCGTAATAATGTTCCAAACAATAACTTCATCAAATTATAAATTAAATTTTTAAACTTGGGTACATATAAACGCTGATGCAAACATGAATTATGCATCAACGATGAGGGCTTAACCCAATATTCGAATATCGTTACCTAAAAACAACGCCTAAAGAAGAATTATATTTTCCCTCAACCCATCCTATCTCATGGCATCGTCGTTGAGAATGGCGTCATGTCCGACATTTTTAAGTAAAAAATTATAACTCCCTATCATTCCTCTGCTACAAAACGTTGAGTCAACTTAAGTCCTAACACTTGTACTTGTTCGACATAAGTCCATACCTTTACATACGAGCGTCTTGTTGGTGCTATGCAGAAGTGCTGGGGAACATGAACACACTGACAGAAACAATACTCTGGTGTCCATACCAAGACATTTTTTTTGCGGGTGACCGACTTGGGGCTTGGTAGAGGAAGATATTGCAGAAATTGGCTTAGTAAGTAGGGTGGCAGTTAATTCTGCCACCCAACCTCAATGAGGTTTGTATTACAAGATTGAAATTAATAGCATTGACAATTTTCTCAAACACGAACTAGAATCATATCAATAAATGATTTGATATCTCTTATAGCAGCTATATAAATTTAATTTCTAACATACTATCTAGCATACTATCCCTGTCAGCTTCTGTATAATTCCAAAGTAATAGCTACTCACTCATGAAAAAAATGTAAAACTTGCATTCTTTTCATGAAAATTGCAAGTGACAGAACGGAACATGTTGATATTGGAAAATATTCTTGTA
This sequence comes from Gammarus roeselii, assembly GCA_016164225.1. Lineage (NCBI taxonomy): Eukaryota > Metazoa > Arthropoda > Malacostraca > Amphipoda > Gammaridae > Gammarus > Gammarus roeselii. The sequence goes on along the minus strand of SDVV010030255.1, from coordinate 3,303 downwards.
TACTAGGACAGAAGAAGCAGAATAACAATTCTCATGTGGCTCATGAAAATAAATAAATAGGCTCATTCGGGGAACACTATGAGCGTGGTTGCCTTGTGTGCTCCCGGCCTGGACTAGAGATGGTCTGGGGCGCGCTGAGGGTTGAGGATGTACAGGGATATAGTACCGAGCTAAGGGAGAAACCCAGCGGGCCAACCTATATCCCGTTGTCTGCAGGTTCATCTTCAGCATCTTCGGCGTGTAACCTTACGTCTGAACAGCCTGATCAGCTGTTGAGGAACCGTCTCAAGTCGGTATAAGGCGAGGCATGCAAGGTAAGTCCTCCGCTATCCTAAGTCTCGGTGTGGGTGCCTGCCCAGGTGTGTGACGTGGCCTGGAAGTGGGAACCTGTGTTCCAGCACTGTTCTGCTCTCATCAAACACTGAGGGAGCCCATGTTGCAAGCCCAGTAGGTGGAGCCCAGTAACATGGTGAAGCATTGCTGGGACATTTTGAGGAAAGAAAATGCAGTGGGTAGCTATCTCATTGTGAAAGGTAAACCATACGGAGTAAACAGATCTTACTAATACATATGCATTGCAGCGCTAACAAGAAGTCAAACATTAGAATAGTTTGTAAAAAAAATAAGATTGCTAATAACTTTGTATCCCTGCACCGAGTCCCACACACACTGAACATGACGAGTTCAACGATCCGGTTCCAGTTAAACTTGAATGTTGCTGGAAACCCCAACGATAGACAAAGTGCCTGAGCTTGGTACAGAGCAGTGGTTGCAGCATTTCACTAAGAAAATTTATATTAGCTACTTTAAATTGTTCCAATCTTAGGGTGACCATTTAAGAACCTAATTGATCACTAATTTAAACCCTTACCAATACATGATGAATGAAGGCCTCTTTGGATTTCTCCCAGTGTAGAAGGTCTGGTCGATGTTGCTGCATCTCGTTCATCACCTGCAATGGATACAGAACTTGATATATTTTCCATCACTCTACACAGAATAGTGCCAGTAATGGTTAGAAGCACAGGGCAGCAGCAGGATTGAGCAGTGAGTAGAGCAAGCCCAAAATGTCCGCGTATGTGCTGGCATGTTAAAGAAGTAACTAAACTTTATTTTGCCAATACTGCCGAATTAAAAATATCCTCTTAGGCCATGGCATATGAACCTGCGGCAAAATATTTGATGAAATACTCGAACATGGCATTAACGAATTTAACGAATATATTGTATAGGAATATAACGACGATGTGCAATTCAATTACTAGTAGGCCTCAGCTGTATTTGATTTAAAAAAGCAAACAGCTCTAATGAATCATGAAATTGTCTAATAATCAATAAAATTCACCAACTATTTAGCTGTTTCTTCAAATTTCAATCGATAAAAAATTCCAATGACATTCCCGGTGATTTCAGTGATTTGAGAAAAACGAGACCTCTCTGAGGTACAGTTTGTTTATGCGCAACAATACTGAGTTCATCTAATAAGCAAGCAGCAAACCAGAATAACACCTAACACTAATCCTGCAATAAGATAGTCGAGAGGAATGGAAGAAAATGAATGAGGAAACTTATTATGGTTAGGCTTGTCACTCTTGCATCCTGTTGCTCTGTTAGACTAATACCAAAATACACGTTATATGTTCGTAGGGAAACAACAAGTAACCAATGCAAAATATTCATATGCTTGCTGGCTTCTGATTCAGACTTCACAGTTTGGATTATCAGAAGTTATGCAAAATGTAGCCTCTTCATTACTCACCAAAATTGTACAGGTGCCATTCACAGATGATTCCGATGGAAGCACTTGCCGATCATGCAGCTTTTGGCATTTTCGCTGCATTTATCAGCCAAATGGAATGCCTTCCATTTAGTGCACATCCCGCACTATCTCCTACAAAAACCAGCACAGTATGCTCAAGTTATTTAATGCATTTGTTAGACCGTATCTCGAGTATGCCGTTCAATTCTGATCTTTATTCCTTAGAAAAGACGTTATTAAACTTGAGAAGGTTCAACGTAGAGCTACCAAACTCGTCCCCTCGCTGCGGAATAAATCGTACTAAGACAGGCTTCGTGAACTCAACCTTTATTTGCTAGAGAAACGTCGAATCAGAGGCGACATGAAAGAAGTGTGGAAGATTATAAAGGTGAGGAAAACGTCGAGCGAGCGAGCCTTTTCACTCTAGATACAAACGGAGTGACTAGGAACAATGGATACAAAATCGTTGAGAAACGTCTCTCACTCGAGATCGCGCGCAATTTCTTCACATGTAGAGCTGTCGAAGAATGGAACAAACTTCCAGCGATGGTTGTTAACAACAATACAATCGGAACGTTTAAGTCGCGGTTCGATAAATTCTACATAAATCGCCGATGAATTGCAAACCGTTCCTTTTCTTGTTATTATAAAAAAAATGGCACACGGAGCTCTCTTAGACGCTCTAATTCAGAATTAATCCTCTTGCTTTGAAAAGGCAACCTAGTTTGGGCCAATAGGCCTCTTAGACGTTCAACTCCAGAACTAACCCTCTTGCTATAAAAAGGAAACCTAGTTTGGGCCAATAGGCCTGTTGTTGTCTTCCTGCTTTTGTAAACACTTGTAAACACAAGAAGACAAACCAATGAGTGTCAAACAAACAATAGAAATCTACTAGAGTTTCCAGTCTGTGCATGCTGAAATAGAGGATAAAGAAACGCTACCTCAATTTCAGTATTTACAGCTTGCACGTGCATCTTTGCCATGAAAGATTGACAATTTTGTTACAGGCTTTATAAACGTAAAATTTTGAATTTTAAAATAATCTTTATTTGGTTGAGATTCTCTAGAGCCTCTTCAATTGTGTATTGCAATCTGTTACAGAAGCTACGAAACCAAATTGGGGGAAAATGTTTCCAATTGTAACAGCTTGAGACCATGAATTGTGTATAAAACAATGTTTAGGAATTATTTGTCAAGCATAGAAAGTGGAACCCCAAAGACCGCATCTCTGCACAAGCAGAGAGCTTTAATTATGGACAACAGCATGAATGAAAAACTAAGATGGTAGTTGCAGATTGGATAAATGAAAGAATAAGCTCAATTTAAAAAAAAAATGTTAACAGACACAAATAAAATTGCAGCATCTTGCCTAGGGATGCTATATAAACTAACGATTATTTAATCATGATTATGGTTGGGTGTTGTTGTAAACATTTACATAAAAATCCATGTAAATTTCACAAAATTCTTCCCAAATGGTTGACATCGAATAACAAAAAATGTTTATTCTGGAAGGATAATAGCTACAGTAATTTAGCATAATA
>SDVV010030254.1:0-11699 GCA_016164225.1 Gammarus roeselii | reverse complement strand
TGGTAACTCATTGTAAGGAAATGCTGGTAAACTAAGGTAGCAGATAATAATTTAAACAAATCAAATAAATAGCAAATAATCAATAATGATGATCATATGCAAATGACAAAAAATAGTAAGCTGAGCTGAATATCTCATAGATCCATAAATGAAGTACTGAATACTTGACAGTAAACCAAAGCTAAAAATAATGAGAAGGTCATCACTGATGGTTTAATCAACAATGTAAATGAATATCAAAGTTAATGGATCTATGCTCAAATTGAATTTAGTTTGATAAAAAAATAAATGAATGAATGACAGAAATTCAAGACTCATCAAATAAACCGTACATTACCCACCATGAGCAAGCAAAGCATAAAACTTTAGCTATGCACTTACCTAGGTGAGAGAGTTCCCTCACTTAGGAGTGGCTGGTATTATTCTGAAAAAGTCTGGGCACACAAAAACACTGGCAAATATAATGAATGGGCAAAGGCTCTGAAAAGAACAGAAATGATAAGTCAAGTGGATAAAAACAGGAGACAATTGTTAATTCATTCATGAACAATTTGGAAGTGAAAAATCTTTGTGGAGCAGAAACAGAGATGGTTTGGGCTGTAAACAATTACATTATGTTCCCCAGTAACAAAGCTAGGCTAGGTGGTGCTTCTGGCGGCAGGGCTGGTTCTTACCTTTCATTCTTACCTTTGCAGCCCCCCCAAGGGCTCAGCATACCCAGTTGTCATGTGCACCAAGCCAGGAGAGGCCAGCACAGCTATGAGCACCAGCACCTACAAAGACTCCGCAGAACAACAACGGGAAGATGCTGGAAGGCATGCACACCATTGGCTCCCTGAGAACAAACATAAAGCCACACGCATGGAAACCCAAAGCACAACTAAAACCCTGCAGAAAACCATGAAATGCAAATACATATACATATATCTCACTTTTGCAGCCCCCTACAGCTCTCCTAATCAACAATTGGGTAAATCTATTGATGCAAGCACTGAAGCTGACAGCTGTACTTTTAAATCTAAAACCATTAGGGTTATAAAAAATATGTAGCAAATTTATCATCAAAGTTGTTAATTGTCCATCCAACTGAATGACTCTACAACTCAATCTATGTGACCAAAGCAGTCCTAATGACATCAAATGGCGATGCCAAAAAAGCTCTCACAAGAGAGCAGCTTTAAACCCACACTACTGCCTCCCGCCTCCTCGGCTACTGGTTCACACGTAGGTATCTCACCTTGCACACGTTAGGACACAACTGGGGGGTGGGGGTGGGAAGGGGATAGTGGTGATTGGGTGGAATACCCTAATTCCCTTTCCAACTCCTATATTCTTTACTCATCACAACTTCTCTTCCTTTACCTCTTCCTGGTCAAGTTTTTACCAGTGTTTATCTCATTTACCTTGTTTGTTTTTTTAGAAGTACAGTAATGTTTCTCTCCTTGTATCTTGATGACTTTTCCTCCTATTTTGTTGAGTTTGTTTTGTCTTTCCTTTTTTGTTCCTTGCTTATGTTTAATTTCTTGATCTGTTTCTCTTTAGTTGCGTCTTTGTTTTTCATTGTTCATTTGATCTTTTTTTTCTTTATCTTTGTATTATATTTTTATCTATGTTTATTTTATATCATTTTATTTTACACATCATTTTTTGGATTTACTCCTAACCACTGCCCTGGTGGCCTAATGTAGAAGAAATATTGTAACAAAAATGAAGGAAAAGAAGAAAGAAAAATAATAACATACAGTTTTGAGATGCACCCCAATGCTCTCACGCCACAACTGATTTTGGTCCTCAGGGCTGCAATTGGTTGTGGTGTTGAAGCTGCATTGTACATATTTTTAACCTGTCACAAACTATTGTATTGGATCCTGTTGTGACTTGCATGTGGCTTTACCAAAAATTCAGATGATACCTAGTAGCTGAATCAACTTGGCTGCAGAGCCAGTCATCTCCTTCCTACCCCACACTCCATTAGGTTTCACAACCTTTGACTTAAGACTGTAACCTCTCCATGGTTAAAGAAAAGTAGGATAATTCTTTCATGAACTAGCTAGAAGGGCTTGGCAATCTTTTTTGGCAGCCTGCCCAGTGAGGACTGTGAAGCACTGGCCTATTTATGAATGGATATGGTGTACTGTTTAGATAACATTACCAGCATTACCCTTGCTTAGCATATTGTTACCTTCACTTAGTGTCTTGGCAGCCTGCCCAGTGAGGACTGTGAAGCACTGGCATATTTATGAATGGATACGGTGTACTGTTTAGATAACATTACCAGCATCACCCTTGCTTAGTGTCTTGTTACCTTCACTTGGTGTCTTGTTACTCTCACTTAGTGTCTTGGCAGCCTGCCCAGTGAGGACTGAGAAGCACTGGCCTATTTATGAATGGATAAGGTGTACTGTTTAAATAACATTACCACGTAGTGTCTTGGCAGCCTGCCCAGTGAGGACTGTGAAGCACTGGTCATTTATGAATGAATATGGTGTACTGTTTATATAACATTACCAGCATTACCCTCACTTAGTGTCTTGTCACCTTCACTTAGTGTCTTGTTACCCTCACTTTAGTGTCTTGGCAGCCTGCCCAGTGAGGACTGTGAAGCACTGGCCTATTTATGAATGAATTTGGTGTCCTGTTTAGATAACATTACCAGCATTACCCTCACTTTGTGTCTTGTTACAAAGTCATTTATAGTGTGCTTCTAATGTCCATAATACCTAGCTTAAACCTATATGTCCTATGCCAGAATTTAATTCATCTTTTTGTAGCTACTTCTTCACTATTTATTATGTTCAATACAAAAGCGATTTACTTGATGCCTTGGCTATGTCAACAGCTACTTCCACCCCTTTAGGGACCAAACTCTCCACCTTATGTGAAACCATCTCATTTTACTAATTCAATTTCACAACATTGTTCCCTTGAGGTTCACACCCTATTGCATTTTTAGAATATATTGGCTACCATGGTTACCTTAGTGCTTACTATTTTACTTGAATAATAATTTTTTTGTTCACAGGTTCAGCACACATGCAACAACAACAACTTCAACAACAATTGCAGCATCAACAACAACAACAGCAGCAACAACAACAACAACAACAACAACAGCAGCAGCAACAACAACAGCAACAACAACAACAGCAGCAACAACAACAACAGCAGCAGCAGCAACAACAACAACAGCAGGTCCAGCAGCAGCAGGTCCAGCAGCAGCAACATGTTCAAAACCCTTTGAGTCAAGAACAACAGATGCAAACTCAACAGCAACAGCAGGCTCAGCAGGCTCAACAGCAACAAGTCCAGCAACAACAACAGCAGCAACAGCAAGAACAAAAACATGACAATATTAGTAAAGTGAAAACTTTGAGTGGTCAACTCCATGAGACCCTAATGGTAAATATATCACCCACGACAACTAAATTTGGCTAAATTGTTGTAGTATTTGTGGAAAAAATGTATGAAAGAAGATTGGTGCAACTTGCCTTGAATACAGAAGTGAGTGGATGAAGACTAGAGGAAGCAATGTATGATTGGATGGATGATGTGAGGTGCACATTAAATAACAGGTTTCAGTATGGAGGCAGGGAGAGAGCATTCAAGGGGAGAATAATAGACACTGGTGAAGTTTGAAACAGCACTCAAGAGCTTCCCTGTTTTTAGCTGGCACATATTTTACAAGTATTCACATGTGTTGAAAGACAACAACTCACCTTTGGTCCAGACAAATTAGCATGAGTTTGCATACTTGTTTAAAATTGTTCACCCCTTTGTATGATGGCTCTCCCTTCAAGAAATCTTGAGTGTGCCACCGTTTGAACAACATAGGACTCTGAAACCTTCTCTCAATAAACCATAACCAATCCCAAAATCAAAGGTTTAAACTCAACCAAAGAGGTACAACATCTGACTGTGCAGACTTTAAGACCTAGCTACAGAATTTATAATGTTGGAGCAGGCTTCCCCAATATTGATTATGAGCATAAATGATTATGACATGCCATTAGAGCTAAAAAAAATTGGCATCGCAAAAAGCAATTCAGATAAGGTTGGTAACAGTGTAGGGCAGGCTAATGAACAAGCTTTTTAACCCTTGGCACACTGTCTACACATCTAAGCACTGGCTGCAGAGCCAGTCTCTTCATTCCTACCCAACACTCCACTTTGGCTTCACAACTTTGGATTAAAGACTGTAACCTCTCCATGAGCAAATAGAAGCAAGATAATTCTATCATGAACTTGACCAGAAGCCTAAGCTCAAGAAGCAAGAAGAGCTTGACTTTTTTTTGGTGGCCACCCGTTTCCTGAATCTGAATGAAATAGAATTTTCCACTGTCCCGTTTTTTTGTTCAAAATTTAACTAGTAGGTTAATAATAACAATCATTTTTGTAATGTACATTTGGCTAAATTAATTATTGATCCGCTAATTGATGCAAGTAACCAACAAAAAATAGCTCTTTTTCAAGTGTCATAGTCAATCTTTGGCATTTAGCTATAGCTTTTTGGTGCCCAAAAGGGGGTGCCAGGAAGTCATCCTGGTTGTTAACCATGGGAATTCACCCCAGTCAATGCAGCTTTATGCAAGAGAATTTGCCAATATTCTGTCTTTTTGCATGTAAATTGTCCAGCAAACATAGTTGTGCTTTCTTTTCAATAATTTTCAGCTAAAAGTAAATGCAAATAATAATAAATCACATGTCTTGGCTCTCACAATTGGTCAGTTAGAGCAGAGACATGAGAAACCATTGAATTTGGTATCTACTATTAGCTGAATATTTTAGAATGCATGACGGTGTTTACAGGTGAAGTTTTGCGCAAAAAATCTAGATATTGGAAAGCTCTCTTGCACGGAGTAGTTACACACTGGTTGTTTCTTGCATTGCTCTCTAAACTTGCTCACAACCTGGTTTCAGTGTTTGGGCTCCCACCCTTTTGCACTCGAAAAGGCCAAGAGTTGTATGTGTGTGAATATTACAGGCTGAATGCGAGGCTGATCCTATTCATCCATAGTTGGCAATTTATTGGAATGGGCTTCTGGGCTTTTTAATCCATAAATCAAAAAGGTCGGAAATATTTTCGTTGATAGATTGACCGAGATGTGTTGAAGGTTGAGCGGATGACTGAGATGAGATTGGAGATTGATGAGTTAAGTGAGAAGAGTTTGGAGGTTGATAGGTTCACAGACGAGTTTGATGGTTAATGGGTTAACTGAACCAAGTTTGAGTAGTGATAAGTTAACTGTGACTAGTTTGAAAGTTGTTTGGTTAACTGAGATATTTCTTTGCTCATCTTTAAGTAAAAGTATGGGGCAACATTCTGTCTATAGCCAGAATAGCCCCTCTACCCTGTGTAGTTTGGATATCCACAGAGGTAGGATTTAGTACTTACTCAGTCTGGAGTGGGTTGGAAGGGCTCCATCTCTATTACTTGAGAGGTGATTTGTTTCACCATATAGCTAGCTAGTATCTGGAGTAGTGGTCAGTGCTCAGATATGTAGACAGTGTAATGAGGGCTTTGCATGTCCGGCCCATTAGCCTGCCATAGTCCCGTATACCTATAACCATCCTCATTTGAATTGCTTTTTGGATAGCCAAAGAAATGGTTGCAATGGCATCTACTGACTTGCTCATAATCACTTGGGCAAAGTCTGCCCAAACATTACAAATCCTGTAGCTAGGTCTTGAAGTCTCTGCATGGTTGAATGTTGCACTTTGCTTGATTTTGATCACCTTTCATTTTGGATTGGGTTATTGTTCAATGGGGAAAGGATGCAGGGTCCTATGTTGTTGAAACAGTGGCACTCTCAATATTTTTTTAAAGGGGTAGGTGGTTTTCAACAAATATTCACACTCACAGAGATGTAGTGGTAGTTTTAATGCAAATTCACTACTCCAACCAAAAAAAAGTAAGATTTTTTGTTTGTGGAAAAAGGAAATCATATTGATTGAATTCAGCAATTCTGTATTGGCGATCACAGTGTGTATATACATTAAAAAAATATGTTATAGCTACATTTGTAAGTCCTTTTTCAGTTTTCTTTGAGGTACTTCTGCGTCTATTCTTTTCTTGGATGAATAGGTTGAACTCATTTACCCTTCTTTGGTACAATTGTTTCTTTTGGTAGGAATCATCTGGATTGCCCTAGCTTGTATCTTTTCTAGTTATCTCAAACTCAAGTGGGAGACCAGACCAGAACAGTACTGTACACTCTGGAGGTTGAGTAGGGACTAAGACAGGACTAGCTAAATTCGTGGATGATGGGATTGAGCAAGACATAAGTTGAGAGGTTGATGAGTGCTAAAATCAGTTTGGAGGTTGTCCTGCCTCTGCATTGTTGTTGTTTTGTAGTGACAATGATGAGGTAGATATTAAGAGAAAGAATTGGGATGAGGTTGATAAATATCCTACTAGAACTATGAACATGACCAACAGCCAACTTTCACTTCAATTGGTAAGAGTGTTGCGTCAATAGAACACCCCTGTAGTGGTGTGGGTATTTCAACTTCTGTTTTGGGTACATTTTGGAGTGCTGCACATTGATTTCTTTGTTGTGACTTTATAGCTGAGTTTTTCCTTATTTTGGCAACCTGTTCTTCATCTGTAGGTATTCTTTTTTATTTTTCAGCTAACCTACAACTAATATTAATTCCCATTATTATATGTTGTACAGAAAAGGCAGGCCAAGTATTTTGATGGGTTGTTGAATGTCAAGGATGACAGAGAGAGTGACATTGTTGCTGTGGGTGGTGGTGCACGGATGCTGGTTTTTTGAGGGAAGAGGTACAGGATGCAGTAGAGGTTATGGAGGATGCCTGATGAGGGGTGGAGTAACAAATTGTCAAATGGATAGTAAGGTCCCTGAATCTGTGTTTTGTAGCTGGCTTGGTGCCCATAGAGTGGCGCAGTGCTTGCATTGTTCCACTGCACTAAGGCAAGTGCGATAAACGTGAGTGCTACAATTCGAGATGTATCAGTGTTTGGAAAGTTGTATGGGCGATTGCTGATCAAAAGGATTACAGACAGTACAGGTGGTGCTATTGGAGAGGAACAGTGTGGCTGTGAGTAGAGGGTGTGTCATTCAGATTTTTGCAGTGATGATTAGAGTGGCAAGGCTTTCTACCATGCTGTAGCCATCATCCTTCTGGCGCCAAATGTCAAGCCAGCAAACAGTGCTGCATCAAATTGTCATTTTTTTGTCTTTTAATGATTGAGTTAGTTAGAGTTAGACATTTGTAGTCTTACGCTACAAATGTCTGTGGTATGTACGGGTGCCACAGGAGGTACAGAAGCTCCTAAGGTGCTGAGGCCATTTGGTCCCAGCACTCCCAGGATGGCAGTAAGGAGGAGAAAACGTGGATCCCATGCATGAGATCTACACTAGGTGTAGGGAATTTCATGCATGAGAACAGCAAGAATCGAAAGAAGAAGAATGAATAGTCATAAATAAAGGTTGCATGAAAGAAAAAGCACAACTTGACTGTTATTTTCCACCTGAAAGGAGAATAGCTAGAACCGGTAGGTGTATGTTTGAGTGTCTATGTCTGTTTGCGTAAGTGTTTGTGTGCAATGCCTATTAAGAGAGTTGTTAAGAAGGAGTAAGAGACAAGTTTAAGGAAATTTGAACTAAAAATAGGATGCTAATGAGGTAAGCCAAAGTTAATCAAATCAGGATGGAGGAGAAAAAGAGAGATAGTGAAGTAGAGGGGAGTCAGAAGGCAAATAAAAGTGCTCATCCCCACGGTTGGGCCGTGACTCGGTGCGACCCAACCGAGGGGGCCGTGACTCTTTATTTCCTTTCAAACTCCCCTTTTTTCACCCTTCACTATCTCTTCTTTTCTCCCCTATCCTGATTTGCTCAACTTTTGTTTACCTCATTAGCATGGAGTGGTAGAGGGTGTGCCAATCATATTTTTGCAGTGAGATTGGTCTGTGAGAAGTACCTTGCAAATGGAAAGGATGTGTTTGAGGCTTTCATGGATTTGGAAAAGTCCGACGCTGTTGAAGGCAGTGCAGAGTATCTATGTTGACAGTAGAGCATGTGTCAGAGTGGGGAGAGAGGATAGCAATTGTTTTACAGTGAAAGTGGGTCTGAGACCAGGCTGCGTTATGTAACCCGGTCTGTTCATTCTCTACATGGATGGAGTGGTCAAGATCGGAGGTGAACACAAGTGTTTTGAGCCATGACTTGCAGCTGATAGAAATGAATGGATGGAGTTGGCAGTTGAGCCAGTTACTGTTTGCGGTTGATACGGCACTAGTGCCAGATTCAGAGGAGGCACTGTGTAGGTTAGTGTCAGAGTTTGGTAGAGTGTGTGAGAAATACGGCACTAGTGCCAGATTCAGAGGAGGAGCTGTGTAGGCTAGTGTCAAGAGTTTGGTAGAGTGTGTGAGAGAAGGAAGCTTTTAGTGAATGTGGGTGAAAGTAAAGTAAAGTAATGAGATGCTCAAGGGATGTCGATGCAAGTGGAATTAGTGTCCTCCTAAATGGAGAGTTATTGGAGGACGTTCAGTGTTTCAAGTATCCGGGCTTCCATGTGAAAAAGACTGAACTGATGGAAGGGTGTAAAGCGTTGGGTGCACTGAAGAGTGCAATGAGTTGTAGGATGTTGGGGATGAATGATGTAGTTGCCCCATCTGTGCTCTACGTGGCTGAGACATGAAGGGTGAGAGATGTAGGTTGAATGTCATCAAGATTGAATGTTAGAGAAGCATGGCTGGTGTGAAGCTGAGAGACGGGATCAATAACGACGTGGTGCAAGCTAAAACGGGGATGGTGAAGTTGGAGGACAGTGTTGATTCGCGTATTCTGAGATGGTTCGGGCACACGGTGAGGATGGATGAAGGTAGACTGGTTAAAGGGCGTTGAAGGCAGAGGCGAGTGGACGTAGGCCTAGAGGGAGACCGAAGTTTTAGTGGATGGATGGTGTGAAGCGGGCGTTAGGAAGGAGAGACTTCAGTGTGTAGGTAGCAAGAGAGCATGTACTGAATATGCGTGAGTGGAGAATGATTGTAAATGGATCATTTTTGACTCTGCCCTGATGGGCTTTCTTGCTCTTAGCATCTCGTTGAGAGGCGGAATGGTTGTGAGCGGGGGGGGGGGGCGGTCATCATAACGCGGCTGGGGTAAACCAGTCACATTGTCTGGCACTGCTGCCGGTACTGACTTTGGACCGCACGCATGACCCGGACGATGTGTTGCTGGTTCTCCCGGCCGGATCGTTTAGCGCAAAAAATTATAAATTGTGTGAGTGTATGAGAAGGGAGTGAAGTGCGCCTTGCCGTCGGCCACCCCCACCCCTTTCTGGGGTATTTGGCCTAGTGTCTGTAGCTGTATAAGCCGATAAGGTTGTTCATGGATCTGTCATTGCATTGATGACTAGTGTAACCCTTGATTTCTCAGTGCATTGAATTCATGTTGTTGAGAAATGGTAGTAAAACTAGAAATGAGCACTTGGTACAGAATCCGTGTATTCTGTGAAACATTTACTTCAAAGTTCTGTTGGATCCGGTGCTTCTTTTTAAATACCCTGCATGAACATTCTGCTGCTCCAGTCAATTGGCAAGGCCGCCACCTCTTCCATTAATGACTGTGAACGCAACCGTTGATGAAATGGAATGTGCTTGGGGGCTTGTACAATTTTCTTACAGTTGGTATGAAAGAACAACCAACTCTGAAAGTGCATTTTCCATTTTGCTAAATATATACCAAAAATGTATTGACGTATGTAGTAACTTGTTTTTGTTGCCCGCAGGACACGCTGAGGATGGCGGGCATCAACTTGTCATCAAATGCACAAATGGAACAGGGCAGCAAGTGAGTATTACTAGTCAACTGAAGAATAGAGTGTAGCTACTCGGTGACTGTCTGCATAAAAATATTATGTTTCCAATTGTGTTGTCATACTGCATTTTCTTATTCCTGCCTTTCATGGGCTGGTAATCTTAGCATAATAGTATTTACCATTTTATATACCAGCTACAAATGTTTTTTAAACAATACAAGACTAAATCATCTTTGCTAAGGCAAAAAATAGGCTTAAAGAGTTGTTTCCAGTGACAAAGCTGATAAGGCGCAGGTGGCATAATCCAAAGAAAAGCTGTGCTCACTGGTTCCTGATAGTTGATAGGGTGTATGAGAGGGGGGACAGGAAGAAGTAAAGTGATGAAATTTGAGACAATGTAACGTGGGTAGAATCCCAGCCTAAATAAAGAGGTGTTTGATGCCAAGGGGAAATGAAGGTTTCAAAGTATCTGCCTCAGCTAAGTGGGGAGGTGTGGAATGGGATGAAGTGCAAAACCTCTGGTAAAAAGTGACTACTCTCAGCTGAGTGAGAGGTATTGTCACAGTTAGCTAAATTGTAAACTCACTGAAATATAATGTAGCATTTTTTGACTGGAATAAATTTCTCATGTATTTAATTTCCTTCATGATTTTGAACTATGTTTGTGTGTAATGAACCATCTTGAAGAAAATATTGCTACTGAAGGTACAGCTACATTTCTTTTGGTAAAATAATGAGATTTAATCGATAATTTGAATCATCACATGATAGCTCTGTGTCAAAGAAATGATCTCCTTGTCAGCAGGACAAATGTTCAGGACTGGTTATGATAAAAAAACTAGTTTTAATGCTAGGGAGATTGATGTGATGATCGTTTGAAAAGAAAAAAAATATCCACCATAAAGCATCCTGGCTCACTGCCATCTAAGTTGACAGTCAATGATTTTTTTTTCATATGTTGTGTTGTATGGGATGAATCATTTTTTGGGTATATGTGGTGAGAGTGGCTGAATATATAATTGTTTAAATGCTTGGGACGCATAGCGGGAGTGGTGCAGATTGATATGATCAGGAATGGGAATGTTTCGATTATACCAGCTCTGCTAGAGGAAAGGCCTAAGAATGCTCAAGCACGTTGCGTTACAAGATGATAAGAGACGTGAGTGGAGGCAAACTTTAAGTGAGACCGTTTGGAGTTCTAAGGAGCTAGCATGAAAACGTGTACGAACTAGAAGGGGAGAGTGATCATGGATGAATGATTTCGCCGCGGCTGTAGAGTGTTCACCGCGTTTGGCTACCGCAACGAAAGACTGGTTGCTTGCGTCTCAGTCGTTTGCAGTTACGAGACCGAGGAGGTAAACCTTCGGAAGCTGTCCAGCATCTAAAACTGGTACCTCTCGAAGCTAATAGAAGGGTTTCGTGCCAAACCTTTAGTACTGAAAGACAAGGACATTTATGAGTTAGCGGGTAATAGTATGTGAAGGATCACCTTGCTGTCTGCCAATCAAATTCAGAGACTGCCACAGAGAGACGCACAAGAAGTCACACAGAGTGACAGGTCCTAACTGTCTTTTCGGATGGCAAATTACAGCCTGTTTGCGCTCTTTCATGCAGCCTTTCTCACAGACACCTTTATGTTTGGCTGTCCTTTCTGTTCTCATTCGTGAGATTCCTTACGGTAGGTGTAGACTTCATCTATGGGATCCCCGTTTCCTTTCACTTCTGCATCTTCCTCATCAACAGGTGTTGTGGCGCATTCTCTTACCTTTGATCTCTTACCTTTGCAGCCCCCTCCAGCAGGTCCACATCAAGTGGGGAGCAGCAGAGCCGGGGGAGGCCAGCACAGCCATGCGCGCCAGTATGCTGTTGAGAACAGCAATGTTAACACAGGTATAGGAACTGGAATTAGTGCG
>SDVV010030253.1:0-11699 GCA_016164225.1 Gammarus roeselii | reverse complement strand
ATATACATATTCAAATATATATACGTAAAGAATAACAATACAGCAAGGGCTGCAGAAAAAGGTGAAAAAATATGTTTTCATGAGTATTAGTAACACTAATGTGTTAAAAAACGGTTTTCAAATTCTGACTGAATGTTTCGACCATACAGTGGTCATCATCATTAGCTGAAAAGAGAACAAGAAGGTTCGATAATGATGTTTATAGGAAATTATATGTATCTGGAACTGGCCCTGGTATTCTGTACGGATTACCTAAAATTACCATAGGTGACTTCTCATCAAAATTCCAATTCCGTCCGATTTTTGCTGCCTACAATACTCCTAGCTATGGTCTAGCTAAATATCTTGTCCCTTATTCTCTCCATTCACAACTAATTGCTCTACGGTAGATAATACCAAGTCGTTTGTGGACGATATTACCAGGGTATGTAACTCTCAGTCATTGTATAAGGCATCTTTTGACATTGAGAGCCTATTCACTAATATTCCATAACGTGAAACTATTGACATTTGCTTAGATAAATTGTTTTCTAATTGTACCGATGTCATTGGCCTGTCGTATCAGCTGTTCAGGAGACTTCTTGAGCATTCAGTTCTTAATTACTTTTTCACTTTCACCAATAAATATTATAGGCAGACTGAAGGATTAGGAATGGGTCTCTCACTCGGCCCTACTTTTGCTAATATTTTCGTGTGCTTTCACGAGGAAATTTGGCTTCACGATTGCCCTGCTGAGTTTGAGCCGCACTTTTATAAGCTTTCATCGATGATACTTTTCTGTCGTTTCGTGAACGTGACCATGCCCATAAATTCCTTGATTATTTGAACAGTAAACACAGTATGATAAAATTTACCATGGAGCTGGAGCAGCATGGTAGAATTTCTTTCTTGGATTGTGCTGCTAGCAGAAGTCACAATAAATGTATGGCGTCTGTGTTTCGCAAAGACATGTTCACTGGTTCGGGTTTAGGTTTTTCAGATTTTGTACGTTCAAATTTAAACCTATTAGTATAACTACGTTGCTTAATAGAGCTTACAGAGTTAGTTCTGCTTACACTTTCCTGCACTCTGAGCTAAATTTTTTTTTCAATCTAATGGATTTCCATCTAGTCTGCTTTATTCATAAGTTAAGAAATTTCTCAACTCGAAACTTTACCCACCTCCTGTTCTCAGTACGGTTGAAAAAATGAAATTGTTTTAGTCCCTTCCTTATTTCGGACAACAATCGGAAAAATTGAAAGTTGAGCTTAGAATTTGATTTCGAATTATTTGACTTTTATTGATTTTAAAACAGTTCTGGTAAATAAGTTCACTACTGGATCACCGTTTCGGTTCAAGGATAGACTCCCAAAAAGTTTGCTCCCGTCTGTAGTTTTAAAATATTGTGTTCGTCAGAATACGTTGGTTCCACCACGCGTTCACTTGGAGCTAGAGTTTCAGAGCATTCTGGACGGAGTATAGTTACCAACATACTATTGGCAAAACCTCCTCATTCTTCTATTCGTCTTCATGCCGGAAGGTGTGTGATGTCCTAACATCTATCGACGATTTTACTGTTTTATTGTTGTAATTCGAACCCTTTCCATCTTAATTTATTGGAATTGTTTTTTCTTACTAAATTCAAGCCGAAATTTAGCGATATGCAGTCGGTGTCCCGGTTAAATTTCGTTAACCATTAAAGTCCGCCTAGGGTTCTTTTACCTTCATAGTAGCACATTTTGTCAAAATTCATGCGACGGCTGCTTACCATAAATGATAAAAAAATTATAGCTTTTTCTTTGTTTTCTGCAGCCCTTGCTGTATTGTTTTCTCTGAAACTGTTGACCTCGCGTTCGGTAGGGTGGCCGAACGCGAGGTCCCTTCGCCTAAGGCGGCGGCTCCCACTCCGTCCGGGGTTTTCGAGCCATCTGTATATATATGGCAGTGCTCAGAGTACTGTTCATCGAGTTGTCGTGAGAATTCTCGGTGGTACGTGTTGGTTGGGGTTGTTGCTTTGGGGTACGTCTGCAGATCTAGGTTGACCAGTGGTGGGCTGATCATCCACGTTGGTGTGTTGATTTGAAGAATTCGATATGAGAATGAATGCTTGATTGCTTTGCGTCTGATGTTTGGCGAGGTCAGTACGTTATCCACGCGTAGAGAAAAGGGTGGGTCATTAGTGCTTCCGAGAGGTCATGGCTTCTTGATGAGTAGATGGATACCACTGTTATTGGCCTTGAGACGCATATTTTTACGGCGATAGCTTGGAGTTCTGTCCTCAGGGGAAGACGAAGGTAAGGTACACTTTGGTGAATCATTAGTGCCACTCCGCCGTGAGCAGTCACGTTGGTGTGGCCTTCGCGGCGGTGTACGATATATTGGGGGATTCTGAGGGTGGCGGTCTCTCTGAGTTTAATCTCCTGGAGGCCAATCACTAAAGGTTTATGGGTGGCGATTAGGGATAGTAATTCGTCTTTCTTGTTTCCGACTCCCTGGCAGTTCCACTGGAGTATTTTGGTGGTCATTTTGAAGGCTGTTCGCACTCTGACCTTGATGATCTAGAGTGGTCGCGTGATTTGCTGGAGCTTTTGTGGTGCTCGCTTTTTGAGTTTGCCCAGGGGTTTCGGGTTGGAATTGTTCACGGGAGTGTCTGCCTTAGGTATAAGGTGGTCTGCTGTGGTTGCTGCGGTCGCGGCTGCGAGTGCTCTTGTGGGAAGACGAGGGTGTGTGCTCTCTGAGTTTGCTTTGTGAGCGAGCGCGCTCATCTTCTGTGGTAGGCTTTTTTATCTGTGTGGATGATTGTGTGGAGTGAGAGGTATTTGGGCTAGGTAATCTGTCTGGTTGTGCGGAGGTCTCGCGTATGAGCTTTTTTAGATAAGAGCTGTCAGCCAGTCCGTGATCGTTCTGGCTGATGGTGTGTTCATGGGTCGGGTTTGTTAACGGGGGATCTTCTCCCTCGCAGTGGTTTTCCACGAATGGAGCCAAATTCGAGGCAGGTGGAGGTTGTTCTGGGTTTTGGTCCTGGCGGGCCGTTATTTGGGCGTTCTTACTGATCTTTTTGCGCGGTGGTGCCTGTGTATCGGAGGTTTCCTCATCTCTTTGTACTTGTGTTTATAGTAGTGAGCCTTGCTGTGTAGTCAACTGCCGGAGATGCATCCATCTCGTTGTCCTCCAGGTCTTCGCATAAATCATTTCTAGAACTGTGCGTCTCTGGTGTGGAGCCGGTCGCTGGGCTGGGTGAGGAAGCACTGCAACCAGGTAGGAGTGTTGGAGTCTTGTTACGATGTTGTTCTGATGTGTGGATATCGTCGGGGGAGCTTGGTTGTCTCGTTGATTTGACTGCTTTGGCATAATTAAGACGGTTTGGGTTGTCATCTTTCCAGATTTGGATAGCTTGTTTCCGTGTAACTCTGCGTTCATTTTGTGTGATTGTTATCTCTTTTTGGTCCAGGTGTACTGGACAGTCACGGTCGCCTGCCTCATGGATGCATGAGCAGTGGTAGCATTTAGGTTGAAAGGACTGTGCAGTCTTTTCTGACGTACTCCCCAGCGCATTTCTTGCTACGTTGGGGCGTGTGTGGCTGGCAGTATGCGATGACGTGGCCGTATTCTGGGCATTTTTTGCCCATTGGGGGCCATGTTGCTACTGGGTAGGTTTTGGTTCTTCCTTCTTCACCCGGATTACTATGAATTCTGGTGCGTCGTGTCCCGGGAAGGTAATTTGGTATGCAGTAGAATTTGCGTTACGTGATTTTATCCATGTTGCTTGACGAACTTCGGTAAGTCCGTAGTTTTCAGCAAGGCCTTCAGCGAAAGCACTGAGGTCTGTTGTAGGCGTGTAACGGGAGGTGTATATAATCCATTTGGTATCGTTGAAGGACGGATGCATTTCCACTGTAATTTTGAGTTTATTTATGTGGGTAATCTTTTGTATAGCGTTACTTTCCTCACGGTTTGTGATGTAGGCCAGATATTTTTTTCCCTGTCGTTGTATTTTTTTCGGTTTTCCTCCTAGTTGCTCGGTGAGTGACTTCATCATTATTTATGGGTTGACTGAAAAGAAAACTTTGTTTGCAACACTTTCGATGAACATTATGAGGAAGTGGGTGGGAAATGGTGCCGATCTTCTCACCCGGGTAGGAGGGTCATTTTGGGAAGAGGCATTGAGACTACAGCCTCTCGTCGCCCGACCCCGTGATCTATCTGGTATTGGAGGATCGCTCTCTCCCTCTCCTCCTCTGGGCAGTCTCTGTGTCCGGCGGGGTGTCCGTCTACTTTGCAATAAAAGCAGTGCTGTTCTTCGGATTGGCATGACTGGGGGTCTTCCCGTTCGTCGTGGTCGTCCTGGGAGCAGTATGAACATCTCTGCTTACCGTTACAGTTTCCTCTCGTGTGTCCGTATTTCTGGCATTTTTAACATCGCATCGGACGTCTCTCAAATGATGTAACCTTGGTTTTGGTGGCACAGAAGAGAATGCCAAATATTTTGTTGGAGTAGGGCAGTTGAATTTTAGTATTAGGGCTGTGGTAGTCTCTCTCCTTGGTGTGATCTTCGGTGCAACCTCTGCTTCGACAACGCAGTTCTCGTATTGAACGAGTCCAGTGATGTACTCCTCGATTTCCTCCTTCGGGAAATCCTCAACGTAAATCAAACCTGAATTTGTAGAGAAAGTCGGGTGTGATTCTATTTTGCATGGCTTTCCACAGAGTCTGTTTTTGGAGAGAATCGTGTCACTTTGAAGTTTTTTGTCTATTCTGATGGCAAAGCATTCGTCGCCGCTGGTAGCGACGCTCAGGACTAGGCGGCCAGTGAAAGAGCCTAGCTTTTTTCGCAGAGTGTATGGACAAATGTCCGGTCTGTCGTTGGCGTCGAACGTGATCTCCAGGTGTTCTGGAAAGGTAGAACTATTTTTGAACAAGTTGTGTTCATTGAATGGCGTGTATTGTTTCCTCCTTGCAGGCCTTGGAGCTCGGTTGGGATTTTGGTGGTGTGGAGTTGTCGAAGTTGTCGTCAGATGTAGAGGTGGAGGTACTTGTGTACGTTGCGGGTCCTTCAGTTGGTTTGCTTTTTACTAGTTCGTGGATATGGAGGAAAATGGTCTTGACATGACCCTCGAGTCTCGTTAGACGGTCGTCAATTGTGCTAGGTTCTGCGGCGAAAACTTCCGCCTCTCGCTCAGAGAGGCCGGTCGCTTGGCTCAGCAGATTCAGTATTTCCTGGACGTTCTTGGTCAACTCGTCGATGCGGCCGTCCCTCCGGTCGTCGTCCGCCGAGGTGGTGCTGGTCATCTTGGCGAGGCCTAATGTTCTTGACCTTTAGAATCTTGATCTTCGCTGCTCTGGAGGGGATGCTGGTCCCTCCTATAGGAGTTTCTTTTGACTCCCCATCGGCCCCCTGTTGCGCTAGGGGCCAAGGGGCTCACTCTTGCTGGCCTATTAGCTGGCTATAGTGACTAGACAGTTAACGTTACACGACCAAGTATAAAATCAAAGCAAACGTGCGGTTTAAGGTCCCAGCACAAACTAGGGACCAATCTGTGTTATAGTGGGGGTTCTCTGCAACACCGGTTAGTAAACGGCACGGGAACAATCAACAAACCTTTTCAAGAGAGTTCTGCGCTCCATACAATCTTCCCTTCACTAACGAGTCGTTTAAACACAGGTGAAGAAACAATGCATTGCGGCACATAGAACGACCAAAATAAACCTTTGGACTATACTGATGGAACTAAAAAAGTTCATTGGAATTTGTTGTTTGATCTCGTCCGTTTATGTTTTGAGAATCTGAGACTATTGGTCTGATGTACTTAGAAATAAATTCATTAGAGATAAGATTTCTGCAAGAAGTTGTTACGACGAAAAGAGGACAACCGTATCTTTCTGTCATAAGAGGACATCTCTCGCTGTCAAACATGAACAACAGAAGACGAGGGCCCATCTGCACACATGCCCGGGCAAGACGTGTGTCTTCACCAAATGGATTATTGGCCTGAATAAGACGATTTTGGAATATGGTGTAGATTAGGAGGCTTATCTGTACGGTTCTCCCGCGTAGGGTGCGTAGACAACTGCGTAATTTGCCTTGATGTACTTCACTCACTTATGTCCGCTTGGTCAAATGTGGAATATCCCTTTGTTTCAACAAGGTAAAGACTGCTCCCAAACGTTTAATACTAGTTAAATAAGTCAATAGAGATAATTGACAATCACTTGATTCGAGAGGTAAAGAATTTTCCCTAGGGAACAATGTTTTTTGTTCGCAATGCTCTTTAGTACCTTTATGGTACAATTGGATATTTTGTTTACAACTAAGGTTTCTTTAGAAATGAAACTTATATCATTTATTAATAATTTTGTCCTGTTCCAACTGAAAATTTGTTTTACACAGATGGAAAATTAAATTGCAGTGTAGGGTTAAAACCCGCGCCAGCAGTGTTGTTGATGAAGAAGTATTCCATCTATATCAAGGCTAGCACCTAAAGCGCCTGCTAAAAAATTTGATTTGAGCCTAATTTACGCCGGAGCCTCAACGTGAGTCATAATAGGCTGATTCAGATAAGGTCGCGCAGCCTCGCGGGCGAAAAGATTAGTCTTGTCAGGGTGAAATCTAATACAGGTTTCGATCGATTGTGGCATACTCGCTTAATAGCGCGTGCAAGAGCAGAAAGAGTTAACGCGTATCTACGTAATTGTATTGTTATCTCTGTGCGTAATGGGGTGGAGAGACCACCTCACTTGCACAGGTGTTTGGGATTTTGACAGCTTCGTATAGTCCGGTGTGTTTTCAGAAATAGATAAGCTTTTTCCGGTAAATTGAGTAGGTTTGATGGTGGCACGGGTGATTTAAGAAAGCTCGTTGGCCTGCTGCGAGTGAGTTTCAGTCCATCAGTAAGTGTTTCACGCTTGGTGGCAACATGGGCAAGGTGGCGCGTTTGGTCCTATGTCGACATCCATCAAGTGGTTGTGAGGTATCCACGTGTGTCCCATGCACAAGCGGTTGATGAACACTTGGTCTTTTTTGTTGGTTAACTTTGTTTCCCATTCTCCGACTGAGGGTTTGACGGAAAGCATTTTTTGTCCACTCTGTTGCCACATTTCATCCCATTGGGATGTTATATGGGAGTTGATGATAGGGAACCAGTCCCGGTAATGTATTGCGAAAAATTGTTCTTGGTGAGTAAATACCAGTTAAGCAAGCGAGTCCTCAAGTTAGTTTCCTATTATTCCCGCGTGTCCGGGGATCCAGCAGAATTCAACTGCCTGACCTGTCTCGGACATCACAGAGAAATCGTCATGCGTTTTACGTAGAACGGGTTGTTCGTAGTGCAGTGTTTTAAGCTGGGTGAGGACACTCATACGGTCTGAGAATACGACGTATTTTGGGAAGCGATCTGTTCTTGCAATAGAGATGGCCAGTTCAAGTGCGTGGAGCTCCGCAGAGAACACGGAGGCCTCTTGTGGGAGGGTGGCTGAGCGTGGGATGTTCCCGCACACAGCGGGGGCCCCACTCCGTCCGCGGTTTTGGAGCCATCAGTGTATATATGGTGGTGCTCTAAATAGTCTTCCTCAAGTAGTCTTAGGAACTCCTGTCGGTACGCGTCGGTTGGAGTAGTTGCTTTAGGGTACACATGCAGGTCTAGGTTGACAGTTGGTTGGTTGATCATCCACGTTGGTATGTTTGTTTTAAGGATCCGGTAGGAAAATTACGGCTTAATAGCCTTACGGTTGATGTTTAGTGAGGTCAGCAGGTTGTCCACTCGTAGGAAAAACGGTGGGCATATTATATTTAGCGACGAAACGGCGCTTGTCGGATACGTTGGTGATGTGGTCGAGTGTGGGTGGCTTATTAGACTTTGTCTCAGAATAGTATTGTAGCGAAAGTTGGTCTCGCATGAGCGGAAGTGGATGTTCGTTAGCGAGCACATTAAGGGATTCGATTGATGTGGAACGGAACGCGTCGGTTGTGATCCGCGTAGCATTGTTTGCGGTGGTCGATAGTTTTGGCTGTTGAACCGTCGACAACGGCTCCGTAGTTCATGCGTGATCGTATTATTGCTCTGAACAACGTCATTCCGGTGTCCATGTCAGCACCGAACTTAAGGGATGTTACCGATTGGATAAGTCCCGTCGACCTTTTGCAGCGAGTCTCCAGGGCTGCAATGTGGGGTCGCCACGTGAGTTCAGAGTCCCACGCAAGGTCCAGGAATTTTATAGTTTTTTCATATACTAGAGGGTTGTCGTGCAGCGTTAGAGCTGGTTTCAGGTGTATGCCGGGCACAAATGTAAGGTCCATTCTTCTAGTTTTAGAGTGTGAGAACCGGAATCCGTTTAGGGAAGCCCAGTTCCCGACTAGGTTTAGGCCCTTCTGGAGTTCATATTGAATTGTTATGAGGCTAGGGTGTCTTTATTTGCCAAAGAAGCATCCTATCGTTATCCAAGTCCGCACCAACAGTGGCATTGCTGAAGAAGCATCCAATCGTTAGCAAGGCTCGCACCAAGAGTGTCTTTGCTGAAGCAGCATCAATCAGTTATCACAGCCCGCGACAACAGTGTCATTGCTGAAGAAGCATCCCATCGTTATCAAAGTCCGCACCAACAGTGCCTTTGCTGAAGAAGCATTCCATCGTCATCACAGCCCGAGCCAACAGTGTCATTGCTGAAGAAGCATCCCATCCATATTAAGGCTTGCACCAGGAGTGTTTTTACTTAATTGATTTGATTTAAGCCTTATTTCTACTGGAGCCTTAACGTGAATCATGACAGGCTCCCCAGTAGGGCTCGATGATCATGGATTCCAGTGGGCCCGCACGTCTCGGCGTACGAGAAACACAACGTTGTCAAAGTTGGAACTTTTTGAAAATTTTAGTCGTGTCAGACGCACGCTGGTGCGCACAAGAAAATAGTTTAGACGAAACGGATCTCCGCTTTCAATCATTCAGAATTTCAGGAGTAATAAATATGCACGCTAGTGCGTACAGGTAGCATCGTCGAGATTAGTACAAGGTTTACGGCTACACGGAAGAGTAAACACCGACAGCAACGCAACACAATGTTTACAGCTACGCCTTTTAGTTCAGTTACAGTAAAATTCTTCTATTCAGGCAAGATAAAGATTCAGATGAAACGAATCCCCGCCTCCATCCCCCTAGAATCTCATGAGTGATATGTACGCGCGCCAGTGAGCAGAGGTCCCTAGGGTCCTAAAGGAACCCGATGGGTCCCGGAGGGTAACCCAAGTCACCCGGGTCCCCCGAGCTCCCCGGTCACTCGAGTCCCTTCATTTCAGCTCATCTCGAAGCGTCTCGAATCATTTCGGCCGGTCTCAACTTGTCTCACACATTTGCCTCTACGTGTTTCGAATGATCTAAACGCACCTCGACGCGGCTCTCCCCCTCTGAGCCAAGAATCTGTTTAACATACTTCAATTTTTCTGTGTATAATTTTTGCAGCGTGGGGTGGGGAAAGCCCAAGGGTCACAGATTTCATAGGGGCCTCAAGAGGGTCCCAAAGTTTCTCAAGGGGGTCCCGAAAAGTCTCAAAAGTGTCCCATAGGGCCTCAGAAGGGTCCAGGAGGGGCCCCCCAATTCTTCCTGGTCTTCCAAGGATCCTCAGTTCCACCAGACCCTCAACGCGAGTCATAATAGGCTCCCCGTAGGGCTGCGATGATCATGGATTCCAGTAGGCTCGCACGCCTCAGTCTGCAATAAAGAAAAGAGACAACGCTTTTAAAGTTAGAAAAAGTTTAGCATTTTAGCAAGGTCAGACGCAAGCCGGTGCGCATAAGAAAATCGCTTAGACGAGACGGACCTCCGCTTCCAATCATATAGAACTTCAAGAGTAATATGCACGCACGCTAGTGCGCACATGTGTCATCGTTGTGACTGGTGCAGGTTTACGACTACACGGACAAAATCAGCTCCGACAGCAACGCAACACAATGTTTGCAGCTTAAGTAGAGTAGAGGTACAATTTACTTATTCATGCAAAATAAAGACTCAGACGAAACGAATTCCGCCTCCAACCACTCAGAACTCCAAGAGTAATATGCACGCGCCTGTGTTGCACAGATAGTATCGTCGAAATTGGTACAAGGTCTACGGCTTCACGGATTAGATCAACTCCAACCACAATGTATCACAGGGTTCACAGCTACGCAGTCCAGGTCAACCCCAGAAACTACATATGGTCCGTGCACGCGCGGGCGAGCACAGACTGAAGAAAAAACACCTATTCACAAAATCACAAACAAACTCCCGCACAAATTCACTAGCACTATATATTAAACATGATAAAATTGGGGATCGTGGAAAAAGTCAGGGCAAGTTCGTCACGGGCAAAAAAACTGCTCGGATTATTGATTTCACATTCATTGTTTAAATGGATAGGGTGGGTGGGGTAGAGGTCCCTTGGGTTCCAATAGAGCCCGATGAATCCCGGAGGGTAACCCATGTCTCCCGGGTCTTCCCAAGCCCCCCGGGTCCCTCGAGACTCCTCGTCTCGTCTCGGCTCATCTCGGCTTGTCTCAAATCATTTCGGCCAGTCTTGGCTCGTCGCGACCAACTTGACTCGCCTCAACATGTTTCGACTGATCTCGACGCACCTCGACCAGCCTCGACGCGACCCTTGCCCTCTGCGCCAGTAATCTGCAGACTGTAATAGTAAATTGTTCTACTGAAGCATTTCACACATATACATTTTTCTGTGTATGGGTTTCACAGCGTGGGGAGAGGGAAACAGGGGTCGCAGGGTTCAGAGGGGCCTCAAGCGGGTCCCAAAGTTTCTCAGGAAGGTCAAAAAGAGTTTCAAGGATGTCCCAAAGGGCCCTGGGAGGGTGTAAGTGGGTCCCCACAAATCCTCCTGTACTTCCAAGACCACGGGTTCCCGAAACCCCGGGTCCACGAGTCCCGCGGGTCCCGTGAGATTCCCCATTCCCGGGTCACCTAGTCTCAACCAGCCTCGGTTCGTCTCGACTCGTCGCCTCGCCAGTCGACTCGTTTCCACTCGCCTCAAACTGCCTCGATTCGCCTCGTCCTCTCCACACACAGTGCCATTCAAAACTTTCACTGTCTAAGATCAACATTATTTCACCATTTAGCCATCAAAACGCCTAGCTGTGCTCGAACATTTATTAGGCGGACGGGAGAGCGCAAATTCTCCCACCGTAGTTTAGACTAGACTAACTAACACACCGCAAAGTCCACCTAGGGCCCTTGCGGTCGTCTAACGATACATCATTATTCAACTAATCCAAAGGGCACAAATAAATAATGAAGCCCACGAAATAAGAAATACTAAAATAAAGTGTTTATGATCAATAAAATAATTATCATCCATCCACTCTAAGTTTTTGCTGAAGAAGCATCCCATCGTTATCACAGCCCGCGCCAACAGTGCCTTCGCTGAAGAAACATCCCATCGCTATCACAGCCCGCGCCAACAGTGTCATTGCTGAAGAAGCATCCCATCGTTATCAAAGTCCGCGCCAACAGTGTCATTGCTGAAGAAGCATCCCATCGTTGTCCATGCTCGCACTAAGAGTGTCTTTGCTAAAGCAGCATCCCATCGTTATCACAGCCCGCGCCAACAGTGTCATTGCTGAAGAAGCATCCCATCGTTGTCCATGCTCGCACTAAGAGTGTCTTTGCTAAAGCAGCATCCCATCGTTATCAAAGCCCGCACCAACAGTGTCATTGCTGAAGAAGCATCCCATCGTTGTCCAT